>DWME01003591.1:0-17894 GCA_018244795.1 Parelbella ahira ahira
CGATCACTTTCATCCGCCCGACAATCCCGCTCTGGGCGGTAACGTTTCTCACGACGAGCGTGGTCTCCTTGTCACCTCTGCCGTCGATGTATTTGAGGCTTTCAAACTTATCCTTTTCGAACTCCAGGCTCTGCCGCCGTGTGTCCGCCAGGTTCTCCCGGCTCCCGCTCCTATTCGCCTCGTCCTTTTGTGCCTTGCTCTGGCGGTACGTCGAGCGATTGATGGTTTGGACGCCGGTGATGACTTTGCCCGTGTCCGATATGACCGGTCGGGGCGGCTTGGCCGGCTTTTCGACTTCGGTCTTGGTGAGGTTCTGATCTTTGGTCTGATCCGTGGCCGGAGGCTGCGGCTCGGGCGGTTTCTTGTTCTTGTCAGGCGTAAAGTTAGGCGGAACGGGTGCCAGAGGTTTGTTTTTTCTCCTCATTATTGGTTTCGGACTACCATGTGGTGGACTAGATTGATCAGAGAGGGAACTGTTCGATTGAGCCTTCTTCATGTCGTTTTCGAGTAATATTAAACTAGTGTCGTGGCTGTTACTCCTAGAATGTCGGCCGGAACCGTCGCCGGCGATTTTAAGCGAATTCTGATGGTTGTAGTCGAACATTGACTTGCTCATACTGTTATATTCGCCGTTTGCCTGCTCCTGACTGAGCGCGGCGGTCTGGTTGCAGCCCTGGGCGAAGTTCGGTGTAAAGCCGTACTCACACTGATCGGGAAGTAAGTCTTCCTTGGAGAACGATATAAAAAAGCTCAATTCATCCTTAAAGAACCAGTCCGCGTGCTTGATGAGCAGCTCCACGACGCAATTGACGGCAGTGGTGATGTTCATGTCAAAGGTGCTCTCGTCGGCGGCCCAGAGTAAGTTGGGCGCGATGACGATCGCCAGGTTGGAGGGTGTCATTTTGTTCGTGCCTTGATTTTGGGTCAAGGCGGACAAAAATTTGATGAGATAGCGAAGGTTCTGGAAGTTGGCGTCGGGCAGCAGGTGCACGGCCTCCCAGAGCGCGGTGAGGCGTGCCTGGTCGCCGGGCTGGCGCGAGGCCAGCAGGAAGTGCTCGTAGAGGCGGTAGGTGAGCAGCGGCTCGGGCAGCTCGCGCAGGTACGACTTGAGCACGGACGCCACCACGTGCATGTCGCGGTAGTCCGGCGGCAGCGGTACGTTGAACAGTCCCGCGTCCAGCGATAGCTTCATCCTGCGCACCTTCGAGGTACCTGCCAATGTAACGTTTTATCAAGATAATAATGCAAATGTATACAATTTGTATTTACCACACGGTTACAATAAACTACAATTAATATTCTACGAAGTCTGCCAACCCCCACTTGATCAGCGTGACAGATTATGGCCATATCTCTTTTCATTCCAACATTGATGTGAATAATAATAGGAAGGTTGATGTTAATGAAGCTAACATTCCGAAGTTCTACATACCACCAGCGATCCTGAAGAGGCCCTCCTCGTTGAGCGCCAGTTCGTGCAGGGTGCACACACACAGCTCGATGGGGAAGGCGATGGTGCGCCCCGTCACCCGCAGGTGCTCCTCCAGCGGGTACCCGAACACTGGCTTCACTGAACTGTCGTCTAAAATGTAGAGAATTTTTACAATATCCGATTGTAGTTGCCAGGCGGCATGGCTAAATTAAGCAGAAACGCAAGTAGGTGTATGACAAAGACAGAGATATTTTATATTCTGTGTTCTCTGAGTTACTCGTAAACGGCCATGTATAAAATAATAATAATAACTGTACTATGGAATTCTTTTTATATGACCCGACCTTATTTTAGGATATCTCCAATTTTATGAAAATATGTCTGTCTAGAATCTAGATCCGATTATTCCCATTCTACCATTAACACTCGTCTTATAAATCTGAGCCGTTCTCTAGATACATTCATTCTTTCAACATGCCTTTAACATCTAAGCACCCTAGATATATCCTATACAAATGAATTATCAACCTTTCTACATTTAAAGTCAAATATCACTCCTTCCTTAAATAAGAAAAAAAGTAATGTAATGTCTAAATAATACCTATCATATCGAAATTCATCAATTGTCATACTTATAACAGAAGCGCAATAATTACGTTATACTTGTACAAGATAAACTATCTGTTTCAAAACAAGTTGAATAGCCAAGTGAATGGCTAGACGAGGAACAGTGGCAAGTAATTGAGAGCGCCTATTAGCGTCTAACGATGATAATTGAGTGAGACATCTTTGTTACTTGTTGGCCAACTAACTGATAAAGAATACATTTCTCTGTAACACATAAATTAATGCTATGTTTCAAGTCTGATGAGATCAAATCATATTGATGCTTTTGTTCACAGTAAGAAATAATTATTTTCTGTTCAATATAATTAATGAGTCTAAATACAACATATAAGTATTTATCATAATCAGTATATCCTGTTTGTAAAGATAAACTATTAACAACTGCTCATAACATAATGTTTTAAAGGTCAACAATAATCAAAGCAACTAATTCATTATGTTTTGTTTGATCTCCACAGAATAATATGGTTCAGTTGTTTTCTCCAAGCCCCTTCATAAAAGCCTTCTTTAATTATTGAGCGACTCTTAAGAAAAATGGATAATAATGTTACCAATAGGCTATTAATTCGGAGAGGAGACCTGTGTCTAACATGGGAAAGATCAAAGGGATAAATAATGTTTATTACTTACTGATAAACCTTTCAAGTTCTGGAACAGTATCTTGCAGCGAATGCAGGGCAGACTCGTGGTATGCCCGTTGCAGTTTTACGTACTGGAGCAGCGTGTGGGCAAGCTGGGCTTCCTTGGCGACCAGGGCGAACATATCCGCCGCCAAGGCGTCCCGGGCTGCTTCCACTTTTATTCCCGCCTCTTCCAACTCCTCTTTGGCCGCACTCAACTTTGTAGGGTTCTCTTCTTTTTGACGTATTAAATGCTAAACAAATTAAAACACTAAGTATGGCTTGTCATGTGATGATCTTGTCTAACTATATTTGCCTACATCATACAGGCATCTAGGCAACTACATTGCCTACATCAATATGATCAATGCTATTGATAATTAACGAATATCCATAAATTTGTGGACAGAGTAATTTCTAGTACAAGTATAGATTGCATTATTTTACTTATACTTTGAACTATGAGGAAAGTTGCATAAAGTTATATATACTTATTTATATTTAATAGCTACAAGCAGCAAGCATGTATTCAACCAGTGTGGTCATAAATCACTCCATTCCATAGACAAACATATCCAATCACAAAAACAAAATTACTATGAAATCAGACATAGTACCCATGAAGTCTGTAATTAAAGATATGTCTGTCACCTTAAATTACGTACAATTAGGGCATTTTTGAAATAACAATATAATCACTTCAATCTGTCCACAATGTGCACTTGAACAGTTCAGCCTTGTACTGGTTATATTACTTTCAATAAAAAAACTTAGTTAAATTGCTGAATTTACAATTTTATACTAATAATAGCAATACTACATGAAAAGTATCCCAACAATATCAAGTGAAATTAGCCAATTAGCCCTGGTTCATTTTTATCAGTTCTATTTGTATCGTTCTGATAACAACATCAATTATAAAAGAGAGTTCATCTGAACAGATAGTAGTTAATTATAAATATACACACATTGTACACACACTATGCTGCTTTTTGTGCTTAAGTGGAAATTTCTGGTTTTGTTTAGCATTTTAAATCATGAGTAAGTTTTCAACGGAATGATCAATGCAATGTCGCTCATATCACACTATTATCTGTTTGATAGTGAATCAATTGTGTCCACTGATTGTCGATAAGGTGGCCAAGGGTGTGTCTATGTAATACCTTTTTTACATGCAACCTTCATATACATATAAAAGTAACACTGAGTTATGATCTGCATTTTTAGAAATCTAATTATTGGCTTAACAAAAATAGAACCACTTTAGATTAAATACAAACCAAACAAATACAATACAAACCAAATTTCTTTAAAACTAAACTATTTGTACAAAAAATGTGGAAATCTAATACAAGCAGTCAACAAAATTTGGATGATGATAGAACCTTTTGTAATGACTCAAAACAGAGGAGAATCACAAGTGTTGGTCATATTTATTAAACAAAGAATTATTTTTTATTAATAAGTCTATGTCACAATACATTACAATAATGTCTATACATTATCAGCTGCTGACCCAATGTTGTTTAGAAATATTTACTTCAGGCATCAAGTTTGTTAACAAGGTTCCTTCTTATCTATAAGAAAGAAAGGGCTAATGCACCCTTTACAAATATATATATTAACCTTAAGATATCAGTCTACGTTATCAGTAAATTACAAGAATCTTTTTCATAGATCTTGTGACACACCGTTGCAAGATTTGAGTTATGTCAGATGATTCAGGATATGTATCTCAATACTATCCAGTGGATCAGATCAAGGGGATCCCCCCATCTAAATAGAGAAGGAATAATTTAAGAGTATAGGCTTTGTCCTATTCTGAATATTAATGAAAATTGTTAGTACACAAAATATTCCATTTTTATTACTTAGGGTACGCATATTAAGGTCTCAATGATTATGAACCTATATAGACTTTAACTGTTTTATTTGACAATGAATAGTTTAAGTGTTAAAAAAGTCTCTTTATACTTATGTAGTTTGTCAGTTGTCTGAGTGTCATAGCCCAAATTTGTCTACTTTCGAATCAGATGGTGGTGTGTGGAGACAGGCCAAGATATCAATTTTAATATTTATTAATAAATGTAACTTCACATCTGTGATTCATGAAGGGGTAGGTAGAGGTGTGTAGTACATCCCCACATTTCAAGTGTTATGTTTAAGTCCCACAATGGAATAGGTGGTGAGCCTGTTGCCATACACACCAGGCACATATCAAGTATTGCTGTACATTAATATATATGTTAAATAAATATAACACATAAAGAAATAAGTAACTCACATTGTATCTAGTAAGAGCAGATTCCTTTTCGCTAATCAGTCTACTGAGTTGCTTTTTAGTTTTCATGATAGCAGGCAGGTCCTGATCGCTGATGGCAGTGAGTGGAGCACACACCAATTGTTCTACTTTCAGTTCGTGTTCTGCAATTTCATTTGCAAGGAATTTTTCAGTCTTTCCTGTAAAAAAGAATATTACATTTGTAAAAATTTTATATCACATAATAATAGAATAAATATTTTGATAATTTGTTTGTCTCATTCATCAACATCAGTATTTCAAAACTTCTGATAAGAATTCATTAACAGTGTATTCATGTGTATAATCAAAATGTATAATTAGATGTTGAAATTAATCAGGATGTGGATAAGGTGTGATGGTGAGCAATAGGGTAGGTTTATATACAACAATGGATTGAGACAGGCTGATGATGATGAAGTTTAGTGTAGATACAAACTGAGATCAAGACACAAAACATATAACTAGCAATAAACAAAACTAAAACAAACTAAGCTATGTCTGTTTCCTGACTGATACATTTCTATTTTTAATATTAAATGTACATAGAGAAAGCAAGGACTTGAAACAGCAATCATATTTTAATTATGGTCACACTGCAGTTTAAAACATTTTTATGTAATAGAAACAGCAAATTTTGGGTAGACATGTAGCCTGTGCACATTTGCAGATAATTTAAAATGGTCATAATTATGCCCTAATTAAGTTGATGAATTCTCTTTTTCTCAGACTAGATAAATAATGATTACTTACCACATTCATAAAGAATGTATTTTAAAATGCTATCATCATCATCAAAGTTACTAGCTTCACACATAGATAAGCCTAATAGGTACTCAGGGAGCTTTTTAAGCCTTTTCTCTCTCGCAGCAGGATCCTGGCCCTGGGTGCTCCCAGCACCTGTGGCCAGTCTTTTGCTAATCAGCTGTAAAGCATTTCGCAGGTGTTCCACTTTTTTGTCTGCCGTTTGCAGCTCATCTGTTAAAGCTTCAGCCTTGCCTGACCTACGAAAAATATTAGGCAAATCATTGCAATGACGTTACGGAAAATAAATAAGTTTGAATGAAAAAGTTTGGCATAATTATAAATAAACATTGGTAATTTAAACTGAAGCTATATTTATCGGGTGTGAGTACAAGAGATAATCGAAATTGTCGTGCAGGAGATCCAACAAATCCACAAAGGTGTCAGTGGCTTATCTGATAGTAGATAAAATAGATACCTTGAAAACGTTTGGTCGGCAAGTTGCTTCACCCTGTAGAACTGTTTCTTCATCTTAGAGCGATCTGTCCGACGGCTTTATTACACACTACAAGGTCATTGGACTTGGTCAACAATAATAAAACTATCGAGAACTCGCCGAAAAGAACGTAACTAATGTCAGCGCGTCAGTGAGATCATCCTCACAAAACGAAACACCGAATACCTATACCATATCATCCAAATAAGGCACTACATTTCCATAACACACTGGAATTATTATAATATGCTTATTATGTATAAATATTATTGATTCAGGCTCTGCAGCAATAAAAATCACGATGAATCAGAAAAATAAAATCCACAGACATAAAAAAACGTACACTTTACGATACCATAGAAAATATAGACTACTCGCAGACTGAAGTAAATTAGGTACAGATTGATACTAAATAATGAGAATGAAGTCGGATCGAATTTTTGTGTTACTCCTATTATTACTAATGTAGTGTAATGGATTTAATATTTCAGTAATCAATCTAGAACATCAAATATACATGATTACATCTATAAATAATAAAAAAAATGCAACCTGTAGCACTAGCTATGGCACCTTTTATTTTATCTGTATGTAACATTATTATCTACAAAATTAGTTGTATGTCGTCACGAAGCCGTCAATATGACAGTCCTTAGTTGTCACTATGACGTTTATTTATTTATTTACACAATCTTGTATTGATACGTGTCCACCTATATTAAGGTATATTGTGTACTGTGATCGGTACACAGTAAACACTATTACGACTGTTGTCATAAGAGCGAGAATTTGATAAAGCTGTATAATTTCACGTCGATCACAGCTGTGGAGGGAGTGAGAATTCAGAGAATGAAATCGGAATATATTATTCGCATTACAAAAGCGAACGCCACCCGTTGTGGTGTTTGTCTGTAGTTTCTAAAGATTGCGTAAAGAATACAGTACTCTAGTACCGCATTGCATCGTCTCTTAAATTATTCTAAACTAAATTTTAATAAATAATCGTCGTTTGGATTGTAGAAATTGGCAAACATGGAACGTAAATTTTTAAATGTTATTTTACTTGGTTTCGGGTTTATGTTTGTGTTTACTGCGTTCCAAACTATGGGAAATATCGAGGTGAGTAAAAATTTATTTTTTATACTTTACTAAATTTTGTCATTAGAAGATATATGTTCCCAGTTCATTTTTTACATTTGTACAATCGTAATTTTCTAACTTTCCATAACAGGTGTTTTGTGTTCATAGTAGATGTCTCTGAAATGCTCAAACTATTTGTACAATAACACAACTCTGAACACATACTTTCACATCTAGCCTTCAATTATTAACATGTTGTTTCATTATCCTCACTGTAAAATCCATTGATTTATTTTTGTTGATGTATATATATCATGGTAATAATTTTTATTTTTGCATATAAAACTATTGAACCATTAATTTTGATTTTTTTTTGTTACAATATACTTGATAATATTAGTAAAGGTAAATATATATGTCTTATTAAGAGAAACAAATATCTTTAATATGAAAATTTATAGTTGAGAGATATATAATTGTTTTATTAGTACAATGTCTGATTGGATAAAAAAAAATATTAAGTCGTTTTAAATGTCTGTGCATTACAGAATTTATAAGAGGACAAGAACAATATTTTTGATTCTCCATTCATGTAATTAAAAAATTAATACATATGTGATGATGAAAAAATCTTAAACATCTCTTATTTAATATGTCTTCAGATGTATGCAAGTCTCAAATAGAGAAAAAAGAATTATCAATATTTGTCTATAAATAAATTAAGAATAAATTAATCAATATTTTAAATGAAACAGTTTCAATACTGTTTGATAATTTCTCAAAGTTTTTTAGGATTTTTATTTTCCTTTTTTCTTAGTTAATATCTAGGTTTTAAAGATTTGATGTACCATGCCAGAAAGAGTACTGTATTGTGTGCAATCTAAGTATAAAAAGAAAATGTTAAAAACACTATTAAACATTGTAAAAACTGCACTGTGACGATAGTTGCATAAATCTATATAAATATTGTACAGGTTTTCCTTCCATCAAATAAGACTATGGTGTTCAAATAGTTTAGTAATTCTTGTATTGTATTAAACTGTAATGCTCTTATTAGTTTATTTATGTATATTAATTCTGTACTTATTATATTTTCAGTTATTAATTAATTACAAGGAAATTTAGTGACAAAGCTTTTGTAATACATTGTTTTAGTTAATTTAATATTGCAAATTGTTTTGTGTATGTAGGTATGTGCAATCAATTTGTAACAGAGTAGTTGAAATTTTTTGTTTTATCTTCAATACATTTGTGGAATATATGCTTGTTCACAATTACGCTGTAATACTTCTGTACTGGGAATTCAATTAACTACATTTATCTAATTAACATTTGTAATATGAAATTCGTTAAAGTATATTATAAAAACCTATTTTATTTATTCAAAAATTTGATTTGATTTTAGTCATGAAATATAGGTTCCTTTCTTAAAAAAGTTCTTATACCTATCTACTTTTATATTTACTTTATCTATTTTATGACAGTAGGTCGTCTCACATTTTCCCCCGATTCTTTTCACTTTATACAAGTTATCGCAACTAATCAGCTTATCCTAGCCTGAAGATTCCCATTTATCGGTAATAAATTCCCGAAAAAGGCTCTTCCAAATTGACGTTTTGCTTTCTACGAAGTTTAGTAAATAAATCAGTAATAGCGTTTTATGCGAGTGGCTCACTTCTTTCAACGCTGTTATGACGTTTAGTGAAAGAAACATTTTATGCCCGAAGTTCGGTATTTTCGAAATTACTAATTTTTAAAACTGAACATATTAATAATTCAAGATTCCATTCAGATAAAACTTTGTTTTTTTCTGGTCCAGGAAGATCTATTTACAACCATTAAAATATGCAACACGTGATTATGGTAGATAAGAAAAATATTATAAAACATAGTCCGGAAGTTCTTATCAGTAAATACACATTTTAAATTAACAGTACTGGAGTTGACATAAACAAAATCATATTACAAAAATGAAACGTAATTAATAAAAGGCGGGAATCTCTATAGATTCAAAAAATTATGACATACCGTAGATAAAACTAACGATAGATCTGGTTCATATAGTCTATGGTGGCTAACAGCAAGATCTCATTAACATCAACATAAATACTCAAGATTAGTGGAAAGCGCTGTTCACTTTTTAATTCATGTACCTAGTCATAGAATGGTAAAACGTTAAAGTGCCTCAAATTTCTATATCATGTCATTGCCCCCTGCACTGCACATAACTTTACACATATACTGCGTATGGATATTGCAGTAAAATATTTCGTTTTTATGCTTAGCTGTTCTTCCTTGCAAATGTATTTTGTTCAAAACAAAAGAATATTCTAATCGAATTTTTTATGTCGGTACTATAATACAATGTCGGTACAGTACTTTCGGCATAATATGTACAATATTTGGAGCGACAATCACAATACAGGATAACTGTTTTTTTTTAATATACACAAAATACTTTATAAAAACCATCGATTATATTTAAAACGAACATTTTACTACGATAATCGTACCGATAATATGTGGTCATACATGGTTACAAACACACTTCTTGCATGTATCTATGTAATCGCAGCGAGAGTTTTAGGACTTTCATTTTCCGAGGTTCCTTTCCAATTGTTACATACTTTTCCAATGTAAAAAAATACTTTATTATCACGACTAAGTGCAATATGTTCTATTTGATGATAATTTTCAAAGATTTATTATTGCGTAAGTTTCTCTCAGTGTAATGAGGCCGTATTGTTTTATATACGGACTTCACTGGCTCGTCAGTGATACTATAGTATGGAGCTTATTGATATATGTTAGTTTATTGTTGCATAATATAAATTGAGAATTTGAGATCATCGACCGAGATTTGCGATGGCTGCAGTTAACGTTATGTAATTGAGGTTTTTGTGTACATGGATGTAAATAACGATTCTTATGTACCTACGTATGTATATTATTGCACAAACTATCGATTATTTGTACATTTTAATTTGTCTGACATGATGCGCGATTATCCTACGACGATTTTCAACACTATGCTATCACTGCCTTCCCGATTTATAAATAATAAATCTTTTTCATAAACGTTTATTAATAAAAGGTTTCACAGCAAACTTAATATAATGGTCCCTACCCTGTAAGGAACCTGGGGGAAGATAAGTATGTATGTATGTATGTAAATACAAATAGCGTGTGTTAATTGGTAATGTTTATCTCCTTAGGCACGGCCTGAAGAAAGAATTCTTTCTTCAAGCAGATAATTTACGCGTCGAAAATTATTCAGTTCATATCGCACCTGTGTCAAAGGCTATTCTTAAAGTGCTATATGTGGTCTTAGAACACGAAGGCTGTCCAGTTGATTATTTGCATGTCCGATAAATTTTCATTCATTAAGCTCAGTAAGGCAATTGATTTCGAACAAGAAAATGTGAAGGTTAGAAGACGTTTAAAATGTCACCGATGTCTATATTTATTTGTGTTTTATTTTGTATTAAAACTTTGTTTATTCATTGGCCTTATTATCCTTAAAAGTGATGCATCGTGTCGTAAATGGCAACACATGATTTGTTAAAAATTGTGCCTTTTATGGACGAAAGATGAAAAAATAAAACACTCACTGTCAAACTACAAATAAATATAACGCTATGTAAAAACGAGGATTAATGATTCATTAAAAAAAAGTTTTGCCACGTGAACTGACACAAAATTAAAAAAGTAAAAATCCAAACATGCACAATGAATAGATATAAATATGAAAAAATAAATCTAAGAAAAAACCATTTTAATGGCAACCAAAATCTGTTGTGTTCTCCAAGTCAGTCTATTTGAAAGGACTCTAAAGGTTACCTAATAAATTCAATTTCGAGTTACGGCAGACATAAGTGTCAAGGTAAACAAATGTTCTTGGTATCATGTACATATATGATACACGGCTGGCGACGCTGTCAACTGGAGTCTTATATATTAATATGTCAAATCCTTGTAGACACCTCTTTTTAAAAATATGTTGATCAAGTAGTGTGAGATATGGCACAGTTAAAGCGTATATTACTTACTTACTGACCCGTTGATCTAGTGGTTAGTAAACCTAACTGTGAAAATAGTGGGTCGTGGGTCCTGGTTCGATTCTCACCAAAAGAAATAACTGCGTGATAAGCACAATATTTGTTCTGTGTGCGGGTGTATAAAAGTACTTAAATGTTCATATACTTATATGTACATACATATGTAGTTTATCAGTCGTCAGGTTACCATAACACAAGCTCTCATGATCTTTGGCCCTTGCTTTGGCACTCTCTGCCAGTCAACGTTTATACATATGTAAGTATGTTCAACAAATAAATAAAATTTAATAAAATAATCCATTCATTGTGAATCTCCATACTGTCAATGTCAGTCGGAAATCTGGTCAAACAGTAGCGCAGATTAGAGATTAGGATGTACTCGTATACTCTTTGATATAGAGACCTTGATAACATTCAGATTTAAACGTTTAATGTGTTGCCCTCGCATTTTTAATTCTGCCGGACCATTGGTTTGTTTATTACTGGTGTCAATAAAATCATCTAAAACATAATATTAACTAGTATCAATATTACTTAAGTATTGCATTTTTGTCAGTGTTTTTTGTCAATCTCATGTGACATTTTAGTGAATCTCCATATTTATTCTTGCCAGTTTGACAAAATACGAATACGGTACGTTTAATAATGTGGAAGTCCAATATAAATTTAAAATTTCGCAACTTAGTGCTTATTTTTTATACTGCTTTATCGATTTTATAAAATTTTCCACTGAAACCTACCAGTTTTTATTATAATGAGTAAAACAAGTTTTATATATCTACAGCATTATTCATAATACTAATAAATATAGAATTATACAAGAAGCACGTTAGGTCCGTAAAGATATATGGCAATCGGTGGTCTTTAAATTCACCACTCAACCAACGGGGCAGTCAATTTCTTAACTTAATGCTTAGAAAACGGAGATATAAAAAGAATAATTTTTCGCGCTAACAATCGTTTTCAATCTGTTGTCTACCTGCTTGCACCTGAGCCCAATGTTTAAAAAAACAATTTAATGTCACGTGTACAAGTGTACAGTTTATAATGTTCTTATATTTGCTTGAAGTGGTTTAAGTACTCTTATAAATTTATAATCAAACAATGTGTTTATATGTACATCAATGACATAAGATTCCAGCAAAAATCCTCTGAGCATACACCAGACGAGTGTTTGCACTTCGTAATTATTAAACTGTAGGCGACACTTAAAAACAAGGAGATAAAAATTGTAACATTTGTTCATATCAGCTGTGGGTTTGAACCGCTACTAGAGTTCATTTAGTACGTCAGTCGTTGCATTGTTGCATAATGCGTGTATAAGGGCAGGGCCCGGCCCGACAATTGCATCATAGCATTATACAATAAATTGCAGTTTATTGAATTTACGTCAAAGAAAGGACCCATTCTGACAAAATGGCGGGAAATTCCGCCGCGCTCGCCGCGTATCGGCCGCTTGTTTGTCTAAAGTCGATAAACTCAAGGATCTGTTGCATTACATTTAGGTCAAGCCGATTTATTGGCGCGATATTCCAATATTCAAGGGCATAATTTTCAATAACATGTCAAGTAGATTGTGTTATCTGTGCACGTTTATTATAACTCCTTTTGCCTATCTCGGGATCGGCATTGATTTTCAATTGTGACACTGATTGTTTCGTAACTGAGAGTAAATTGTTATGTGCAATAAACTTGCTACTCTATAATAAAATACGAAACATAAGAATGTTGTAATAAAAAAAATTAAGATAGGAACTACTTGTTTAGCTATTAATTTGTGAATGAGAAGTGTTAGTATAAATATATTTGTATAAAAAGATAAAGTTATGGAATCTTTGGATGTTGAACTTATGATGAATGGAGAAATGTAGTAAAATTATACTTTTATACTTTGGGTGTACTTATTGAAATAAATTATTTGAATCATGTTAATTACTGGTCCGCCTTCGTATACCTGTGTTAGTACAGTACATGCATTTCAATTTAGGATTGTCGCCAACGGACACCGTAGGCTTCGAGGTGTCCTTGCAGCGACTATTGGCGGTTAAATAAACCTTACTATATATTACGTCATACGGCGGCGACTAAAATGATACATCTGCGTAAATATTGATAATAATCACGCCACTACGTCGCGAGGATGTTGGATTAAGTGCAAGCGTGCACAACCAACTCGAGCACACGTGGATATTCCAAATTTAAATATTATATGTAATAAGCGCGTCGCCAACCGCACGATCATTTTTGCAGCCAGTACGAGCTTCTCGAAGTGTACCTTCGTTTCAGCTTTACGTGAATCTACGTAAGATGCGGGACGAGAAACATTTTATGTTTTTTATAATACTGATCGATTGCAATATTTTGTAGTAATCACACATATATATGCAGTATCAATAAAGTGTCTGAGGCGAGGTACCGTTTTTTGAATGAGCATATCTTATCACTATATCGCATAAACGCCTGATATTTATTGACTTAGATTTACCACTCAGTCGTGCTTCATCAATATGATATTTACTTAAACTTTGCTGTTTAGCACAATGCTATGTTATTATATTGATTTTTAAGTACATCATCGTGGGTTAATTTATTAGACCCACATGTAGGGACTTGTGCTTTATAGATTTGGATAATATTTGAATACATTATTAGTGTTCATAGGATCGTTTTGATAATAGACGTTATATAGGGTTATACATATTTCATTGATTATTGTATTAATGTGTAATCTTGACCCTTCCAAAAGACATCAACGCGCTAACCTTTAGCAGCAGAGGTCTGAAAATGTATTCCGAGAAAAAGTTCTCAAATATTTTTTTTAATAAGGAAAAATATATTATGCAACTCGTGCTGAATATAAATCGGGCGGGTCGCAAATACATTTAGGTTGACAAATGACAGCCTTTTCCTCCCCCGGTAGATTGTTCCACTTCGATATCCGTACCGAGCCATTACGACTACTACATGCAAATACCGATCATTTGTATCTTTATGCCCTCATATTCGATTTGATGACCTCTTAATTTCACTTAAGCAATATTGAAATTTCCTCATATTTGATTTGTTGACTTTAATAGTTATTAACTTTACTTAATATTTACAAATGTTAAATTTAAATTTATTAATGATAGTACTTAATACTTTAAGATTAAATAATATCAACTATTATTAGATTTACAGTTTAATTCATAAGAAATTTTAGCAATTAATAGCTTCATTTATAATCTATATACAATCCGAGAAATAATTGTATTCCATTTGCACATTATAAACAGATTACAGTGAGGTACAGAAATTTTGAATTGACCACGTGATGTCTAATTAAAATATTATTATAGAATGCATTTTCTATATCAATCACACAGAAAAATTGTAGTAGAATGATATTTTAATGCGCACGGACTCATTGTCGATATTGGACGAAATTATTAATATAGGAGATATATTTTTAAATATTTGTCACAGGTTGTATGTCAATAGGCTCACCACCTATTTCTTGGGACTTAAACGTAACTGGTGAAACGTGGGAGTGTACTACACTCCTCTGCCTACCCCTACAGGGATTACGGGCGTGATGTTACATTGTCACAGGTTAAATCATTTCACATTAACTGTCATTAAATTTTATCATTAAAACAATGATATGGAAGATCTATTAAAAAAAAATAATCTACTGTATCACGACTCGTTATTGTGACTAATGTATTTATTGTCGAGCTTATTTTAAAGCACAGCATTCTGAGTGTAGTAAACAGCGTAGAATACATCGCATAATAGATTATTATCTAGTGTTATATGCAGCGACTTTTGGCAGCCCAGCGTAGAGACCGCGTGATGCACTATAAATCTCGGGCGTTTAGTGAACAGTTTCTCATTCATATCGTACAATTTTAGAAAAATTAAAAGACTATTACATACGTACTAGATGGTTGGTATTAAAAGATCTACTTTGTTTAATATTTAATATGATAATGGTAGTCTCAAAAATGGAAAGCATTTAGAAGTGATGGCTACTCTAGGTACATTAAAAACAAATAAAAAATATTCAACACAGTCACACTTACAATTTCAGTAAACATGTCGATTTACACTACTACGTACTCTTGATGCTATGAGACATGTGAACGTTAAATTCATCAGTCGACATAATATTAAAATGTCTTACGAGCCTGGCAACACGCCAATCTCACCTGCAAGTGGCGGTGTTGAACAGCGGTCTGAGCTTTGGCGAATTTCCCACCTTGATTTTTTGGTTGAGTAGACGTTTTACACGTGCATAATGACCACTTTATTCCAAATATAATAGTGATACATTTCGCTAGACGGCTATTCTGTCATTATTTCATTTAAAACGAGACGTCGTCGCTTACGCATCGTGAGAAATATTTTCCTCAATCTGAAAGCACCGGGGCTTACAGAGAAATATTACATTACAATTACATTAACGTAGCTAAAACGGTACCATTTTCCTTATTGATTTGTGTAGTTTAACAAGTGTACCTCTTCCGTGCGCATGTTTTCTGATCTTACGTAAGCTGTGCTATGCCGCATTTCAGTTTCATTGTTCAGCCTAATGTATGTCGTGTCCAAATCACGATGCGATCACGATGTTCGAAGGTAACGGAAAGTTTTGCTATTCCCATAATTTATTATCTTTCTTCTCGAAACAGCTACATACGTGAAGTAATACGAATACCTACCTATACATTTAGATAGCTATAGAAACACTGATTGTTGATGGGAATTCTCCTGTCGGTTAAGGAATTAAATTTTAGTTATATATCTAAAGATTTAAATTACATATTTCAAGCTGGATAAATCTTTCGACAGTTCCAAATTCTAGAATTCGAAGACTTCGATGAAATAAATGTTTAAAAGCGTATAATATATATTTATAACGGATTATAAAAACATAAGGGGAAAAACATAATTATATTTTACCATATGTATAGCTATAGACTAAGTTTGTTACCTTAACACGACGAGCGGGTCGAATCGGTCAATAGTGAGTTAAAGACTGAAATACGAGTGTTAGACGAGCTTATATTGTTTGCATTTATTTGTTTTAACAATCTTCGACAATCCATTCCCACGACGAAAGCGTTGTTTACCTAGAAAAAATATGAACTTTGACGAATACTCCACATGTTAAAATATCTAGACAGGAAATTACCAATTGCCATACGTTTACTATCGATATCTTTATAAGTAGTTCTTGTATCAATTAAATATAAAGACCAAATTTATATTCTTGACATACAGTACATTATAATATGTTCATTTATTTTAGGTATGTGTAAGTCCCGAAATATCCATCATTGATATATATGAATGAAAGAAGGTATATTTAACATATCAAACGATACTATATTATACCATATATGTTTCTGACTATCCTAATAAAATAAATATTTACAGGTGAAAGCATCTGCTTTCACCTGTAACTATTTGTGAAGATGTGAAGATATAATATTACAGGCTTAAGCATCTGCTTAAACCTGTAATATTTTCACATTATCAAATATAAAATTTTCGTGTGGAATCGACTAGTCGATACTTGGTATCATTAGAATGTTATGAAATATCAAACAATTTTAATGTCGTTCAATAATATCTATTAAGTTAAATGTTTCTTAATAACGAAACCCCGCTGAAAGTCATTTACGTAGTCCGTTACAGAATGCCACGTGTTTCTTGCTGAAACATTAATTAATTGGCGTTCAATTAATTTTATTATAACAGAAAATAAGTTCCAAAATCTTTTTTATTTTATCACTCACTAACTATAGGAACAGTGCAGTTATTTTTTAACAAGAAATCCCGTTGTCAAATATGAGCTAACAATACCTGTTATGTCAACAGCACGGTAAGATCTCACTATCTAATATTGGATTATTCTCTTCAAATAGATTTATGTGATAAGATAGTTGCCAGTTGGTACACAATGTGTGGCGCTAATACTCAAGCACCTACGGGATAATTAAGCACTTGAGGTTAAATTCATAATGTGCATGTTTCTTGTTTTTTTAAATTATGCTATTGACTCATTACATTACTCATTACTCTATAACCTTGACCCTCAGTATGAGAGGAGACCCATGTTCCAACAGTGGAATGACAAAAGGGTCGATTATTATTATTACTGACTAGTCACTACTCCATATTTCTGATGATGAGCCATTTGTTTGACCAGCATGGTAGAATTGTTTACGGAGTGACAATTGAAAGCAGGCAGGAGAAGTAGGTCTCTAAGGAAAGAAATATTTGGCACTCGGTGCGCTCTGTTTACCCCGTAAGGGATCTGATGGAAATAAATGTTTGTAAGCACTTAAGGTAAAGTTCAAATGTACATGTTCCTAGTTTTGGCAGTTCCTAGTTTTTGGCATATGCTATTGACTCACTTGAAATAATCTTAAATTGCTAAAAATTAGGTAAAAGTTAGTCACTTCTTATAGGACTGCCTCGTTGGTCGAGCGGTTGCAAGCGCGACTGCCGATCGGGAGGTCCTGGTTTCAAAACCCGAGTCGGGTACTATTGG
>DWME01003592.1:0-17893 GCA_018244795.1 Parelbella ahira ahira
ATTGGCAGAAGAGTGTAGTATACTCTCACGTCTCACCAGTTAAATACTGTAATATAATCAACATTATGACAGTCCTTATAATATCGTACCTATTTGTTAAATGTAGCAAAATCCGAAGATTTCTAAAACTCACAAAAAATGATCACAAAAACCTTGTAAAAAAATATGATTTGCGGCAAGGAAACTTTTCTACATAAAAACGTACTTCCAAGGCTACATCCACGATAAGGTGGCGTTAGGGATGACGTGAAAAACAACAATGTTTTCGACGAAAGGAACAAACAAAATTAAGGAACTTGTGGTACCGCAAACGAGGAACTAGAACTTAGTTAAGTTACGCTATGTAGACTATCACTATCGCCTATTTTATCGTTATACATTCGGTTAGACATTCTCCCATCTATATGAAAAGGATGAAAACACAGCCTACACGCTCCCAAGAATGTAGGTCAAACTGAATATCCTGCTCTAAACGTGTTAAAAATCTAAAGCAATAGGACTTTAGATATTACCATCTATAAAGATAGAGTGTAAGAAATTTTGAGAAAGGGTTGATTCGAGAGGAACAAATTACGGAGAGTCAAAAAGTTATACTAAATCCAGAATTATGATAGAGGCAAAGGTAAATAAAAGATTTTACATTAAAGATGAATGAGAAAGTTAATGTAAGGAAGGGAATCAAATATAACCAATATTATAGAAATAAATATTATTTT
The DNA here is from genome assembly GCA_018244795.1 of Parelbella ahira ahira. Lineage (NCBI taxonomy): Eukaryota > Metazoa > Arthropoda > Insecta > Lepidoptera > Hesperiidae > Parelbella > Parelbella ahira. The sequence continues at coordinate 717 of DWME01003592.1, forward strand.
TCTTTTAAAGTAAGTAATTATTATCCTACTAAAATTACCATATTGCAGTCAACCATTTTAATTAACTTTTGTAAATTTTTACCGTACAAGCTGAAGATGAACATAATAATGATGGTGATCCCACAGTAGGAAATCGCTCTACATGTGCAACTGTGTTAACATACTTTTTACATATACTCATATTAATTCACAAGGTTTATTTCAAACAATACGAAAAATATTTACAAATGCGGAGTTGAAAACAAAATTTATCGTCTGTCGTTCATCTTATCCTTATAAGACTTGGCAATAGATTCCTAGAAGATGCCATCGAGATGTCGTAAAAGTGTTGACTTGTCGACACAGTACACGAAAGAGTGAAACATTTGGCGATTACATCATGAGTTATTTTCACATTATCCTTTTGTGATCACTTGAAAACATCTTGTTTCAAGACAACTACTATTAGAGTATCATGATTGTACATGGTAGGTGGTCTTTGGCTTTTTAAAAGGTTTTAGACTTCTTAACAATAGGAAACAATTAAATTAATATCAGTTAATATTAAGATAACCTAGTTTATATTAACATAGCTTAAAATTAACATATTTGTTACTGACTTCGTCATCATCATCATTATCCGCCTATTTCCGTCCACTGCTGGATATAGGCCTCTCCAATTAGTAGTTGCTATTAGATCGTAAATAAATCTAATGTAGTGTATAAGAAAATCTTTAAACAAAATTCTCTGATAGATCCATTTATCACTATGTGTCAACAAAGACATAAAATGGCAGGGGGGAAATCGATGAATCCTGAAACTGTTGACGGAGTCGCCGGGTAACTGATTGAACAGAACGACGTATCGATCAAACCAACTTCAGAAATTGGTAATTCGATAACGAAACTCTTTGTCCTAGACTCTATCGAGGTCGGATGTATTATGGAAATCGAATGATCGTAACACAAATTGTATTACAAGACTATATTGATAGCGTTAAAGTTGAATATAATCCGAGTATCGGCTACACGGAATAAGATATTGAATGTGGGAATGTTACAAAGCCTGTCAATAATGTGATTCTGCTGCGGAAAGTAAACACACTAAAGTGTTCAGTGCCCTACACGATATATACAAGTAATGTAATAAATATGTTAACGATAGAGTTTAAAAAAATAGAGTAGCGTGTAAACTAATCCAAGAAAAAATATTGCGAAAATAAGTGGGTAGTTTAAGATGTTATGTGATATTTATTTAACCGCTCTCTTTTTCTTATGTTATACAAATAGTGTTAAAATAACATATCCTGTAAAGAATTGTTTGGCCATATCCATTACTTAATTCGGATAGAAATGTAAATAATACCTATGTTCCCTTATATGGCCCTTACTTTAAGTGGTTATTTTTAAAAAGTTAGATAATCAGCTCTCCCTTCTCTGTATTTACATTCAACTTACATATATATCGTTAAAATTGCGACGAAATCAATTTAGCCATGTCAACATGAATTCGTTACAGTCAGATCCACAATGCACGAGTTTCGTATCAGTTAGTGTAAGAATTTCATTTGCAATATTAAGATAGACATTTCAAAAATGGAACCGCTATAGTTTGACCGCAAATTTGATTCTACCCTCAGATAAATGATAGTCATTCCTAGAATAATATGACTTGGACAATTTGGAGAATGGTGCCAAACTTCTCGAGTCCTAACATTACAATTGGAGATCGTTTAACGTCGTTAAAACTTGTGACTTCAAGATTAACATTAGTTTTATGAATCCTCTTTTCTGCTAGCAGCTCATAATATTTTTATTGGAATCAGAAAACAGTTGCCTCACGTGTTCAATCTCGTATCAAAGTAAAATTTCTAATGACTGCTTTTAAGTAAATATTTTATTTTCATTATTAATAAATATATATATATTTACTATTTTCGCTGTAATTTTCAACATGTTTTCGAATTATATTAAATTATTGTCACCTTTGTGACAGTAAGTTCATTTCTCTACTTACTATAAAAAATCAATGCAACCCTTATAATTATTATAAAACACATACCTACATATAATAAACAAAATATTTGTACTGATAGTTTAGTTCATCCACTGTGTACGTCAGTCACATCTGCTAACGACCGCAGACCGCAACTCGCCAATACAACGCGGGCTGTTTTAAATTTAACACGAGCTTAATATTCGCGCTTTCCAAAACTGGACCGCATTCGTTTCATTATTATACAGAAAACTTTTATTTTAATTTGAATTCCGAACGGAATGATAAAAGTGAGTGAGAAAAGGCTCAGCACATTTGAAAGGATACACATGTTTGGCACTCGGTTCCCCCTGCATTACCCGGAAGGATCTGGCTTGAATATATACATGCAGAGTGTTTTTATCTTGCCTTGTTATATATTGCCTCTGGTGTTGATAGCCCGTATATTTAGAATAGTTACTAAGTATTGATAGTTTTACTACCTTACCCTACATAGAGTCGTTATACATGACCATGAATAACTATCGGAATGCGGTGAAGCTATATATCTTATTGATAGCCAATACAGCCTGCCTGATGGGTTTCCTAAGCCAATATTACAGATAAAAAATCTGCAGCGTGTGCCAATTTGTTATATGCTAGTACAAATTTTGTAACTTATTTTCATGAGCTTTTTGCAGATTTTTCTAATACTGCAAAATTTTTAGATACTGTAACATTTATCAAAGCAGCGCAAAATTTTTTTTTAAGAAATGACACAAATTCATTTCGTTTTAATTTCAATAATCTGATATCACCACCAGCAGAACATGACGCGTACAGAAATTATGTCGTCATCATTTCATTACTTTGTCCCTAACTGAATTAGGTCAATGCAACTGCATATACTTACATAATAATTTTACGAAGAACCTGCGTGCCGTCAGTAGGACGTCTTATATACGAGTAGGAGCACCTATCTATGTGTAGTCGTGTGTAAGTGCATATCTGTGCATGTTTGTTCATATGTTTGCTCGTGTGTGCATATTCATGCATATTTTTGAGTGTGAGTGCATATATACTCTTACTAAACATACCGAATGGCACAGCTGGTGCCGTCTTCCTCGTCCTCTCGCTTTCGTTTCCTTCGCCTCAAATACAGGTATGCTCCAATCGCGAAAAGGACAGCGAGGGCCCCGCAGCTGAGAATAGTGACCAGAACCACGTCACGCTTCTTCATTTTGCCCTGAAACAGAAAATTACATTAGATGACTTATTAATGCCATGCACGTCATTACTTCCTTTATAGGAACAATTATATTAATAATATCGGACTCTTCATTTCATGGCAGTCCCACAAATGTTTACTATATAATAAGGTAGCAGTGCTGTAAGCCATTGACTGATTGTGCCATAACAGTACTTTATTATTAAATATTATATTCATTTTACCTTGGCAACACTGGTTCTTATTTGTTAAGAGCCAATTGACTACATCAAAAGGAAGTTTCATTAAAGCGAGCCTGAATAATGAAGGTTTATATCCAGATCGTAGTTTTTTTAAAACATTCATCTGTAGGTAGCTCTATTAATCAACGTTGCAGGTAATGATGTGCTGAAATGGTTCAGTTATATTTTATAAGGCAAAAATAATTTAAAAATTAACGGTCATACTGAAAGTCTAGAATATTCGAACTAGAGCTACAAGAAACTTTAAAATGCCAGTCTATCCGCGAACGAAGTTCAATAAATAATCCAGTACTTGCTACCGCTTTTATCGCTCCTCGTTTAAGGTTTTTCTGCGTTCCTAAGAACGCAAAGAAAAATTGAACCTATTGTACCTTAAACTATGCCATCCAATACATACACCTATTTCTATGTAAATCCAAAATATCAAAGTATATACTGGTCGGAAAGAGTATTCTATGGAATCCGCAGGATAATGTGAAACACGGATATCTTTGGAGAATTTATTCAAAGTATTCTATGCATACTTGAGGTCTTAGTTCAATGAATATTTCTGAATCGTGCATGTTTTAAAATGTGTACTTTTGTGGTGCATTATATCCATTAGAGTTTTATATTATTTTCGTGTCGCCTTTTATTAAATTCGTCATGCTAACATCGCTAAACTGCATACTTTTCTTCTCTCAATGATATTTATAAAACTTGTTAGTAACCGAGTTTAATTATCGTTATTGTAAGATGAGTTGTGTTTATCAAAGGTGACAGAAGATCTAAGTACATACAAAAGGTAACTTAATCCGTCAACCACAGACTAGAAATTCAAACATTAACTGCCGCCTAACTTAACCACAAATTGGGCTCGAAATCGGAAGTTCTTTAACCGTAATGGGTAGCCCTATTTGCAAGCCACCGTATTGTAAGGCAGAGTGCACACGTATAGAGGAATTTCATAAACTTTCAAACATGCAAAGCGAATGCAATAACATAGAAGTGTAAGTTTGACGTGTATTATGGTAATACAAAAATTAATGAAATAAATTCAAAAAGTTTTTCCTAACTTTTTAAATTTTCACATTATTTTAATTCAATAATGTTATTTATCAAGGTAAAAACATTCGCAAATGCACTTAGGATATTTGGTGCACTGCTGATATATTAAGAAAATAAATAATAGCCTCTATTTGCATGCCTGTTACATTTTCGTGGCATTAGCGTAAACTATACGGCACTATAAGATGCACTCGGAATAATTTTTAATCTACATGTAAAAGATTAAAATAATATTCTGAATAAATTATTATTACTCAGTCATCGTCATCATCATCAACCTCTCTCTCAATTGCTGGACATATGCCTCCCCTCGGGAATTTTTGCCCAAAATTCCCACGTTGGGCTTACGGATTGGGGATCACAGAGCAAGGCTTCTCGCACCGCTTGCTCTGCTGCCCGTAGACGGCCAGGGTATGTAACCATGCCTAGGCAGGCTGCGACGTACTCGATTTGCCAACGCCGCACTTAATTGCCTCTTAAGACACTGGAACTCCGACATTAGGTCAGGGGATGTATTCTTTCTCCGCCCCGACACGGATCAATATCGCAAGAATACCCTTTGCATTATATTAATTATGGTAATATGATTTAATACCGCCATCCAGTTTGTCACGGGAACCTGGTGTGGTGGTGCTTCGGTCTCTTATTTACCTAAAATTGTTTTACAAGGGTGTTTTACAAGGATATAGAAAGGATAGTAATAACATTACAACCAACAACACCAACCTCATAACGAATGAGTAAACGAACAGTACACCATAATTATTATCATCACATAATACATATGCCCCTGCATAATGTATATTAAATTTGCCCTCTATAATATTTTGGTTAGAATTTTAAAATTGGAACATAATATTTTCAAACAATATTTAAAATTTCAGCCCCTTGTATAAAATTCAAAGAAACATAAAAGAGCCGGATCCGCTTATTTCCCTTTTGCGCTGATATTACAACGGCGTGACTAGAAAATGGCGCATGTTGAGGAATACAAAGAGGAGTCAGCTTATGCCTGCATCTTTGTTTCGAATCACGAACATACTTGAGATATTTCTTTGTTGTACAAGTTTCATGCGGTTTGTCTGATTTTGGAAGGTCATGAATATCTCTTTTTTATTTGAAGAGTGGTAGGACACAATCAGCGTTAGTCGCTGCCGACCTTGGAGAACTGCAAGTTGCCTTAAATTGGACTTTGGAAGACTTGACGTTGCCTTGGACTTTGCGTCTCTTAGTCCTAACAGAATAAATTATTAATAAAAATAGTGATAAGATTATTTAAGAAGAGATTATAGTAATGATATGTATTAAGTCATTATAGGAAGAATATCTAGTCATTACAGGAATGGTATCTAGTCATTATAGGAATGGCTTTATAGGAATAATAGCGACTTTTCGGTTTATTCGGTTTTATCAGTCCTATCCAAAGTATGATACAAACGCGTAGTTGAGTACCTATATTCTGATGAGAAGTGAGGTGGTTACAGTCATAACGAAATATTACGGATAGGCTATATCACCCTCACATTTATATTTATTATTAACGTATAAATTAGTTTTTATTCATATTACATTCAATTGCTTAAAACAGTGTAGACTACTCCTAAGAATCTTTAATAGGCCTGGCTTTCGTCCAAAAAAGTTGGCAGTAAACGGAGTATAGTTGAAAATTCCAATGCAAAATACTTTTAAATCCAATTTGTGTTCCCCAAATATTTTGGTAAATGATGTGTTTCAATATAAAATGCCGTTTAGGGGTCTTAATGGTTATTCAAAAACAATTTCGCTTGTCTTTGAGGTGATTTATTGGGTCCGCTATTTTAAAAATGTTTATTGTTTCTTATTGGACGTGAACAATAGTAATAATTCAAATGTGGATACAGAGACAAAAGACGTAGACTTTTGCATTGCCATCTAAAGTTATCTGTAAAACTGATGATTAAACATTTAAATGCCCCATCGACCCAGAAACCAATTTGGTACTCTCTGCGCAATAAGTTAATCAATCAGTTAATTTTTACGACTATATGGAAACTGTTAATTGCCTCGTTGGTTTAGTGGTTGTAAGCGCGACTGACGATCGGAAGGTCCTGGGTTCAAATCCCAGGTCAGGTACTGTTGGATTATTCTAATTGAGAATTTCTTAATTTAGTGACTGAGTATGGATCTGTGCCCGGTGTATGGCAATAGGTTCACCACCTATTCCATGGGACTTAAGCGTAACTGGTGAACCGTGGGAATGTACTACAACCTTCTGCCTACCTCTTCCGGGATTAGAGGCATGATGTTACGTATACAATCTTATTCTTCCACGGATTTCATAATCACTAAAGCGGGCGCAAAGTAAAATATCGAAATAAATTATAATTCTCTTGAGAATCTGTGAAATAACATCTAGCCATTAACACAGACACCAACGTCATATAAACCATTCATAACACTAAATCAGTAGACATAAACAAGAGCCTAAGAGATTGTCACATAACCATAAATACAATGAACACCACCATTTGGCCTGCTACCAAATAACAGTACCTATGCGATGCGCACGAGAGTTGAAGCGCCAGGTTCTTGATTCAAAAAATAATATAATAAAAATTATAATGTATTTAATACTATGTAAACTAATAGCTCCCTTTGGCCTCCTTTTTAAACGGTTTTTTCAAGAACACAGCACGTAGACAGCAGATTGAAATTTGGTATGGTTAAAGTTTATATAGGTATGTAGAGAAGAAGCGCAGAAAGAGAAAACTTATAAATCTTGTTAACTTATATAAAAGTGTAAGCTGTAACATTTTATGTTACAAATACATTGAACTAAATAATATAAAAATTTGATTATTTACGTTCAATCTCAATCAAAGAGAGTTCTAAATTTGATTTTAAAACTTAGGTACTCATAATAAGTACTGTATGATGATGGTCTATTTATGCATACATATGTATACACACTTCAATTGTTAAATATACATTTTATACAAAACTTGGCCTTTTTGTTACAAAGATATATTCAGAGGTTTAATAACTTCCGTTGTGCACACTAGAGAGTGTGCTTAGGCGTTTATTACTTGTTGCCAGTGTTTGAGCATTTTGTTCTCTTCTTATTGTTCTGTAGCGGTCAGATGTTCCGTTATTTTGTAACTGCAGTAATTATTAAAAGTTTAAACGCAGTTGGCGACGTTGCGGATGTACGCGAGATCGTTTAGTGTATACAGCGCTACATTTCTAAGCTTTTTTTTTTGTAAATTAGACTTGGCTAACAATTAGTTAGACAACCTGATGGTATGAGGTCACCAATGTCTATAGATATATGGAACACTCGAAAGTCACCAATACATTTCTGAAATTTATGAAAAGTTCTTTTCAATTCCCATCCCATTTCATTCCCATCTCATAACTCCTCGGGTATACGTCGCGAGAAAATCAATCCTACATTTTACACGTACATGGTACGAATGAGCGCGCATACCGAATCGTGGACCAATAATGTGGCAGTGGATGGAACCTTATTATCGAGTGGTGCAATGAAGTAAGGGTATCAGGAATCAAGTAGAAAATCCCCTTGGAGCGATGGCTCTTGAAATGCTAATAAATAATAAACGTTAGACTAATATTTGTAGTACAATACCATTAAGTAGTTGATCATTTCAAATAAAGATTGTATACCTAAAAATCGATTAGGTATTCGATTAGTCGGACGACTAATCAAAAATTCATGATTAAATCATATTCTTATATGTGAATGAAATAAGAGGTAAGATGATAATTAAGAGGTAAGTGCTACATAGCACAGATGCGAAGTAACGCAATGTTCCCGCGTCCTTCATCATTCTGTTACCACATTAAATCGAATCACGTTACTCGTTTGTGCACTTATGAAGCTGTAATTTTGCGGAAAACATACAAGATGATGAATACTATAGGAACATTTATAAAGTTACATCACGTAATAGCCTTATTTCAATTAGGTACATTGTTATAAATTATATTAAAAAATTCTAAACGAAATTCTAAAATTCATGGTGATAGAACTTTATTATTAAGTGTTTCGTGAGTGACACACACATACACATACATATATATGTACCGGCTTAAGTCACGTTCGTTTTTCGGGCTGGCCCGACTAGTTTCGGACCTGTACGAGGTCCTTCCTCATGAGCTCCCGCCGTTTGCAGTGAGATCGCGGTGGAGACTTTTCTGTCCATAGAATTTTCTATCGAGAAGCATTATCACTGCACTAATTGTTCTCTGAACACTCCTGAACATTTTTCCAAATATCTACTATTGATGCAAGCTTCCGCTGAAGGCATGATCGTTGGTGTTGAGTATTTTAACATAATAGTAAAAAACAATGACATGAAGGAACTTTCCACCTCGTGCCACTTCATGTTACGTTCCGTTTGTAATCTAAATGGGTCGAATACAAATTCTTCTCGTTCTAAAACGTCATCCATGTGCAACAATGAAAAGATAAAAACGGTTGATAGTAACGATTACGATGATGATTATATTACATATTATACTGTATAAGTCATTCTCTGTTGCATAGTGTCAGGACTGACTAATAATAAAAAAAAATCCAACATGGAACTAATATTCTATCCGTCTGTTCCATAGCTAAGACATTCCTACTACGTTTTCTGTATTCCACGAGCATATTTAATCTGCTCAACATGAATGCTATTGGAAACGTGCTTCCATTCGTTAGCCTTCATGTTTGAAGTTCGTTCAAAACGCGTTCAGCCATTTTTCAATATACTTTTAACTTATCACGATACGTTTAAATAATAGACCATATGTATTTGTCGGCAACGAAAGCACCATTGTAACATCTATTTCTTCCCTGAAGCAATTGTTCGATACTATTCTTAAAAATACGGCAGTATAGACTTGAAAGAAACCCCGCATAACGTAATGATTGGTTTATATAGAACCGGCATACCAACCTAAGAGGTATTTAATGTGGGTAGTGGCATAATATTCTTACTTAATGAATGACAGCACCATCGGGTAGTTAACAACAGTGTTGTCGGTTACGAACTAAAATACTTAAATATAGTGTACATGTGTTAAATTATTATTATACTTACAATGCTTCCCAAAATGCAACACTATTTCATATGTAGGTACATACAAATCTTCACGCCTGCACCCTTACAGGGTAGGCACAATTTTTGAATAACCGTGAAATTAGTAAAATATTTGTAATACTATCGAACAGGTCCGTATTCAAGTCAAAAGAAGTCAAGTGAAGATTCGTGTCTAATAACTCTAAAACAATGAAGCTTTAAACACAAGACATAAAACATGTAAATTTTATAACCAATTACACTGCCCTCCACCATCCTCACTCCTCAGTTATAGAACTAATTACGTCAAACCTTGTACGTGATAGTTTTTTTAAAATCTTGAATAACTATGTCTATATACAGTATTTTTAAGATTACTTCGTAATAAACCGTACCTGCACACACGCAATGCATACTTCGGTTACACCTAAATGAACATGTACTCGTACATTTAACGTTTCGTCGAGAACTAGTAATCCAACAATTCCTTCCTTTACTTTCATTAAAAAAAATTGTCACATACATATTATATACGGGCACTATAGAACAATATTCATATGTTTTATGAAGGTAAACCCTAAAAATCTACAAAGGAGAATTAAAGGACGTTTTATGTTAGTAATTCCAGAACTGTCACAAACAAATTAAGTTACAGAGACCATCAATGCCTATTAGCTCGCTGTAACTAATTCTGTACCCTCTAAATTGTCGCCTGATTGCTCTGTATTGACGGTACTTGAATACAAAGTGCCTCGACAACCCTAGTCCCTGGATGCAGACACGGCAGTTAAACATCAACCTTGTGACCTGTAAAATAAAGTTTATTTTTCACTGCGAAATGTTGTTTTAGAACAAATTGTAGCGAGATTGCACGTTGTCAGGGCACAGAAAGAGTTTGTTAGGAAAATAAATTCAGGGGTATAAAGTTGAAAATTATTTAAGGAACAGTCACTGTCTCTTCAATTCATCTACTTTGTCTTTGGTTTTTTTTAACTTCCCGCTTTAAAAATACAAAAATTTAGGAAGTTATTTCTTTCACCCCAAATTTTAACAAAGGAGTTTTCATCTGATCTCCATCTAATTTATTAAGCAGAAAAAGTGCGTGGAATACCACTAAATGTATTGAAATCAATTGATTCGTTCAATGCGGCAAACCGAAGACAGGGCGCGATGGCGCTCATTGGGGGAGGCACATGTCCAGCAGTGGACTGAGAAGGCTGATGATGATGATGATGATTCGTTCAATAAGTATCGTTTTCCAAAAATTTCGAGAAAAATTTTAATAAATTATCTAATTGATTGTTAGGGACTTTTTTCTTGCCCTAGAAACTGCATAGAAAACACATCAATCTCAAGTAAAATTTGCCTTCTTTTAAGATATAAGTAGTTATATTATGTATTAAGAAGTAATATAATGGCAGCAGTCAATAAAAACTGCTGTATTGAATTATATAAAATTAATTATGATATTATTCAGTCTCTGAGAGCAAACAGGCTACTTTTCGCCGAAATAAATATTTTTCCGTGCTCACTATATTTCTGAAAATAAATATATTTCTCTCGTGAACGTTTACAGAGCAAAATGGAGGGTGGTTTTTAATAAAATTACCTTCAAAAAGATGTTTAACAGCTGTGAAATTATAAAAATAAATTTAATTACAGAAAAATTTACTTGTCTAATTTTACTGACGCCCGGCGATGCGAGTGACTCAACAGAAATTATTTCAAGGTCTATTACCTGGTGTTTCAGTATATAAAATAACAAAATATAAGAATTTTTGGTGTCATTCTGAACTTTGCAAAAAATGTACGCGTCAATAAAAAGACAAGTTACACTTTACTGCTTACAACGTAACATCACGCCTGTAATCCCCGAAGAGGTAGACAGAGGAGTGTAGTACACTCTCACGTTTCGCCACTCAAGCTTACGTTTCACCATGAAATAGGAGGTACTTGTCAGTTTCATCAATATACTAATGTCGTTGATTTCTTGCTGGCTTTATATACTTATTCACTGTCTCTATAAAGTTATCAGTTAGGAAATAAAACATATATACCATGAAAAAGAAAGCTTTATTTTTTATAACGCCGTGTTCTGCCAAAATTGCTTTACATTGAATATATTGTCTCGGACAAAAATTTTAACTTTTAAGTACAATATTTACATTAAATTCACAGCGAATGACAAAAATATAATAACATACAATTTCATTTTAATTATTTACAATCATAATATTAGGCAATTATTGAGTAAGTTCATTTTTATTGAACGGGTAAAATGATTTTAATTAGAGTATTAAGTTATTGTTCTAATTATTTTTATTATCTAACTTTCCGTGTATCTAGCTTAATTAAATGGTGTTATTTTCATATCAATAGCATGCAAGGAATTTATCAGTTACTATATATATTAATTACATTGTTGTAATAAGTGTAATGTTCATTATTAATCTAATATCTACATTAAAACGTTTAGCGTTGAACAATTACAAAGATTTTGTACTGATAAGCTTTTTATTACCTTTGGTCTCAAGCTTACTTTGGTGATGTAACGAGTATTTTTTTCATATTTCAATCAGTTTATTTCCTGTCCATTTATTTCTATTTTACTTACAATTAACCCGGCAGGTATTTATAGGTTCTTTCGCATGCAATATGTTGCATACATTTTAAACATAATATATAATAATTTTATTATTTGAATTTTTTTAACTTTAAAATGATAATCTTATTACAGTTACTCATTAGTTAAGTACTTGCCTTAGAGCTCTATATAAAAAGTCTTAGAGTTATACTCGTATATAGGTAGAGCTATATGCTTATGCTGTATGTAGGCTTTGACCAATTCAATTTTTATATCGACAATATTTTCCGAACCATTTAAATTTGTCTATCGCTGATATCCTCAGCAATATTCGTTACATCACTAAAATTTATTAAAAGTAAAATTATATTTAAGTATATATAAGTTTAACAATAGTTTTATTGACAAAAAATAGCATATTTTGTTATTTAATATAATTAGAAATAGTAAACTGTAGAATATAATAAGCATTATTATCACATGATTATGGCAGACACTGTCCAATTTTAAACAAGTTTAAAGGCAATTTTTAAAGATATATGTAACAAGAATTATTATTAAATATACTATTAAAAAGTGCGATTACCTAGTAAATCCAGTATCCCTTAATATGCAGAGTTTATATTTTAGAAGCTGTCATACATCTGGTCAAATCTAATCACACTTTAAAGCAATTAGCGAAGTAAAATATTTAAAATATCTCTATCTACTTGAAAAGGGAGAAAACTGGTTATTCTAAAGAAACTAGTTTTTATAAGTTACAGGCAGATTTTTGTGCAGAGTATTTCATTATTATTAAAAATAATTTAAATTATTGTCAAAATTATATCAGAAATGTTTGTTTATGGAACATTATTATTTGTACCAGAAACTACATTTCTTTTTACAATTATTTAGTTACCACAAAATAAGTATATTGAATGTATTTCATCGTCGTGTTCATATGATATTGACTTGAAAAAGATGAAATTAAATAATATCAAAACTTACTAACTATAATTATATTAATTATGCAATACAATGTTAATGATTGGAAAAAAGATAACTTGACAAAGCTATTTATGAAGAGATAAATTAATTTAAGTACAATTGATAAGATGAAATAAAAATGGACAAATGAATTTAATTACCGTTGATAAATATGAAAGATTTAAAAGGTATGTTTGATAAATATTTTGAAAACTGTATTAAAGCGAAATTTACAATAATTTTCTAAAAATCCCACATTGAGTAGATATTATTTAAACAGTTAGTTCGTTTCTAGAGCGAATAACAATAACTATTTATAGAAATTACTCTAAGCATTGGATTTCCTGCTAAATTTGAATATGTTAAAAACATTTATAGATATCTAACGGTCGGTAATTTGAAAATTTTAAACGTGTTTAGATCTTAATAATTGATGTCAATTTGTTAAGGATTAGTTTTTCAGAAATTCTTCGATTTATGTTGCAATCAGCGCGCGGCGCGCTGCGGTAAGGAATTATTATTTTCATTTGTATAATAGGTACTTACTACATGTAATTTGAACTTTCTTATCGATTAAGTATCAAGAAGCGAACATTGCACTAAACTGAAATAAAAAAAAATACTGAAAGGTTTTTTTTCTGATATTTTAACACGAACAAAGATTCCATTAACACTATTGGTATTTTTGGGCTGTTAAACACCCTATTCCGAAAGCTTGAATATTTTTCTCGAACACATTTGCAGAAATATCGCCTATTGTTCGAACCAGCTCCGCATTATTATTATTATCATTATACCGAATTATTCACCTATCTATACCTTACAACTAACGATACAACAAAAAACGACACGCATTCCGTAATAAACATTTTCGAAATAAACCTTAAAATTATCCGGCTTAGCTCTATATTCGTTTAAGAGACGGTGTATTTTTTTTGTTATTTCTGCTTCGCAAAGCTTTGCACGTCATGCTCATGCTTCTAAATTCAAAACACCACGCGTCGACACTGACGCTTCCCTCGTATTTTGGAAATCGAACACGCTAACAAGTTTTTTTTGTTGTACAATCGTCTGTCCAATAATAAATTAACGGGCAGATGGCTTGAATCATGAAGACTAACTAAATTTTTGTCCACTTGTCCAACAGTTCCATCTATGTACTTCCAATAATCTTACCATCACAATACAAAATTTCAAGTCCAATCATAGTACCACGTTAAGTGATGCTCTTCATGATCCAATGCAAAATATCTTTAAATCTGTATAAAACAACCGTTGCGTAGCGAGAACATAAAACTCAATGAATACTAAAATCTGTGCAGCGATCACATATAATATCGATCGCTTCACAAGTTGTAACAGCATGTTTTGTAAGTGATAAGGGTTGTGTTATCACCGCGTTAGACAGCGGTGATAGGGGTTTCGGTTCAGAGTTGCGTGTAGCCTTCGTTCCGAGGGGAGGCGCGTCGGCGGGCGGTGCTCGCTCGGCGTCAGAACACGTCGTCGCTGGGGTCGTCGTCCAACTCGCACAGGAGTTTGCTGCTGTAAATTGAGAAGCAGAAACTTTACGTATCAACCAAGATGTACGAACATAATACCAAAGTCAATCCTTTAACGGGACAGTTACAATAACGTAAATGTAAGTGAATATAAACAACATTCTTATACAATGTTGATACGGCTAAAACATATTTAACACTCAATGTCTTAATTGTAGAAATCGGTTCTAATTCGCAGAGATATTTTGTTAAATATTGTCATATTTTATGATACTCTTAATGATGTATACAGATTTTGATGAATTTATTTCGGTCGATATGTAGATATATTGTATGTAGATACACAAAATTAAATTACTTTTATTTTGGTCTATAAATAAATACAGGGTTAAAAAATGAGATAATTGTCAAAATCTTGATTTCAGCTTAAAATACAATATATAAAAGTAGTAATCCTTTACCAAAGCAAAGCTGAAATTTATTAAATGATTCACTGCGAGTAGACTTTAATGATATTTTGACCCTAATTGCAATGGAAACTGAACAAATAAAAAACAATGAAGCAATAGACGATTTCAGTTATTTAAGTGCCTATATACAGTAAGAAATATGAGGAAATCTAGAAGAGATAGAGATTGGAGACGAAGTTCTGTTTTTAGGAGCTGTGCATTAATATTGCACTACTTCTGCCAGTGCATAAAGTGTTCGAGGTACAAAATAATACATTGATAACTTTCATTCACGATATTTTTGTGTTTCAATTTTCTTTTTATAAACACTTCTTTTTAAAAGAAGATTTAATTTAGAGACATTTTACTTTTTATGTAGTAGATTACGTCATAAAAATGATAAATAGTAAAGGAAAGCCATCAGTATTTTTGTAATGTTAAGTTCAGTCGTTAGCTATAGTATATAGTTCGCACACTCTGCACTGTGCAATTGACTAGCGTAAGACGTACTTGATAATGAAAGACTACTTCCAATACAACTATGGTAGGTACTACGTTGTTCCACCACCGAACTTGATATTGCTACTGGTTCTGCAAGTCCAGGATATAAGAACACAAATATTACTAAAAATAAAATAGAACTCCTGACGACTATAGGTGGTCTTATCAAAGTCTTAATTTCCGTTTTGTTTATAAGGTTATAAATTATGATTTTTATTAATTAACTGTAAGAAAAATCTAACTATAATGTTTACTAGATTTCTAAGTCTAAAATTAGTAGGAAGGTATTAAGGATACACTTACTCCTCCTTGCTCGTGTACGATTCGGCGTGGACTCGCCTGTTGCAGGCCTTTTCGCAACAACGACAGTGCCAGTAGGCGAGAACACTTAAACTGAAGACAAATACTATTGTTGGCAACACCAGAGCTAAAATCAAACCCCGAATCGTGGAGTCCCACGAATACCTAGCTACAACCAAATCTGGTCTCGTAATACTGTAGTAACAAGGAAATATCTTAGGTGCCTTTGGTCCGGCGTAATCATTAGCAAACACTGAGCAATTAACTTTTGGAGGGTAGCCACAACCTTCAGGGTTTATTAGAAATCGCAAATCAGTTTCGTCCCACTCAGTCGGCACTGGTGAGTTTTCAACAAACGGTTTTCTTGCCAAATTCACTCGAATTTTATGACACTTTGTATGTGCTGTTGTACATCCTTCCCTGCATGATGCCCATGTACAATTAGTCAATGTTTCAGCGTGAACATGTTCTGAGACTGAGCATATACCTGCCTCAGGTACGAATTCTGCTAAAATTGTCTGTATCGCTGGCTCCACCACAAACGGTATAAGGAAGAGAAACGCGAAGACAGCGAGGATAGCTGACGTGCCAAGCGCGAGCGACGTGTAGAACTTGAATCGCTCGTAAAATTGATTCAATAGCTGCTCCCTTGTCGGCTCAAGAGGTTTAAATTCTGGACTTCCAGGTTCTGCGGATGCGCCCATCGGTAGTGTAGACCTCTCAGAAGCTGCTGGTGAGAGGCTGGTACGAGATCTGCTCATAGTCGACATTAAGGGAGCTTTATGCGAATAGCATGGGAAGCAATTAGTCGTCTCTTAGTGAGCTAGCCGGACCCTCGCAGAGGAGGGGAACGCCTGGAAAAGAAAAAGTAAAATCGTCATTACAAAATACATAAATACCACTCAGCGTATTAACTTCAAAAATTCAAAATCTATAACACAAAAGTTGTTAAGAGTACGATCAACCCATATGTCTTGTTTTAAAGTTAAATAATATAAGGCTACAATGTTTTCCCCATTTCCTCTTAGTGCGTTCCAAATGTAGTAGAGGGTTTAAATATTTAATAGTAATAAAAGTAATAGTATAACATCTAGTAAAAAAATTGTCACAGTTATTTATTACTTGTACAGTGTTTTATAATAACCAGTGACTTAAACATTTTTCGTATATAAATCATAATATAATATTGATCAGCTGGACACAGTTGTTACGGTGGTAGAAATAAAACTACTACAGTATATATATTCGTAATTATAGCGGTAACTTTGTAGAACAGCACGAATTTTATTAAGTAGCCGACATAATTTTGAAACTCGTGTCATTGAAATCGAACAACCG
>DWME01003593.1:0-17891 GCA_018244795.1 Parelbella ahira ahira
AACACATTTTAAGTCCCTAAATGGTTTTAGCCCAGAATTTTGCCACGCTGACTGCCTCATCACTGGCAGTCATTATACCTATTTATAACAACATTTAATTGTTTTTCTGTAAACAACAATATTTTTTGTTATGTCCTTTTTAAACTCATTCAATTTCGTTAATACGGTTTTCTGGTGGGTAGTTGGAATTCTATTCAAAGTTGTGTTCGATTATATTTTCTTTAAAATTCTGAACGAGTTTCCGAACGCCTCTTTGTTTTTTGAATTCAGTTTCAGGTTTTTCGGCCAACACAGTTTAAAATTTACATACTACGTAAAGCACTTTGTGCAAATTTAAAACTAGAATAAAATAAAATAAATGTTATTTTACACAAATACAAGTTTGTTATTGTTATTTTTTTAATGTATTACGTTACATAATTTGCAATTTCTGAATTATAACTTTTATATCGATAAAGACTATTTTAATTTTTAATTCAAAATTAATTTTATTTAATTTTAAGAACGTACCTATTAATTTTAACATTTAGTGCTAAAATTTAGTGATGATTGACAGCCCTACAACTTATATACCTTATCAGACATCCAACTCGAACCCTGCTGGTCCGACTTATATTTGTCATTTGTAAATACACATAGGATTCGGCGGTGGAAACATGAACCATGTTTGAAGGTTCTGTTAAGGCAAAGATTGGCAGAGGCTTTTTGTTTGATTGAGATTGATTTCAACGATACGTTTGTTGCTATGATATATATTTTTTAAAGCGACAGCAATTCCTGCATTATAAATTTTATATATTTATCTAATCATTGAATATTCTTAGTCATGATTTTTATTCGCGAGTATATTTTATTTATCTTCACCGTCGTATCGTCGTATTTTTCTTCATCGTCGTATTGTCGTATCGTCGTCGATATATTTCGTCTCAACTCTGATAAAAAAATATTAAATCCTTTTGATGGTTTTGTGAGAGGTAGCGCTGTAAATAATTGAAGGTAGTTCGATTCACGTGTGTAAAAAGATATTTACGCTTCTGCGAATTTTCATCACAGCCCAATACTTATTCAAGCCCTTTGATCGATGTCCTTTTTGTACGAGTTTGTCGATGTGGTGAAAGGACTTATCTTACGTATGAATTAGCTCGGGCGCCGAGCAAATATTTGACACGATTCAGGAACTTATATTCTGGATATGAAAATGATGAGTGAGAATAACGTAACTTGTGTAACTTTATTATTTTTTCTTTTTCATATATAACACGCCATGAACATCATCATCATTATCAGCCCGTCATCATCCACTGTCGGATATATGCGGCTCCCAATAAGCACTATTGTGCCCTGTCATCAGCTTGCGCCATCCCACCTACGTCTATTATTTATAAGTACATTAGTAATTGTAGGTATTATAATATACATAGAATGTGTAGAAGCTGTATCAGCTGCATGTAACCGCGTTGAGATCGTATCCACGGTGCCATACACCCGTTCAAATTCCCTCGAGTCATGCAAAATATTTGTACGGTAATATGAAAATATTTTCATTGCCTCACCAAGGAACAAACGCCGTTTTCGTATTCGAAAATTCCTACCGCGAGTACCATATTAAACATATTTGTACTTATAACATGTCTATAGGTATAATGTAGGAATATTGGTTTTTGGTTTTGTTCGTATTTCACCTTACAATATTTACACGAGTCCACGCGAGCGCTGCGCGTGCTCGACGCGCTGGCGGATCGCGTCGACCTATTCGCGTGCACAATGAACGAGTTCACAAAGGTGGCACATATTATTGTAGTATATAATAAATAATGTACTGTAATGAAACTAATAAGGAAGGAACTAGGTTAGCGAATTAGGCTTAGCCTGTAACGCTAGTCTTAAGTTATGATAAATAAATATTTATGTTAATGCATTGACGGCTATAAAGCAGCAATTTGATGCCGTATCTTACAAAAGGTCTATGTCATAGTATTAAGAAAATAACTCAAAAGAAAGTAATTCTATATTAGTATAATAAAATTACTACTACTTAATGAGTTAAAAGGAAAAGGTGGTGAGCCCATTGTCATACACCGAGCACGATTCGAGACTCCGAGTCACTACTAAAAATTCTAAATTTAAAAATTTAAAAAATCTAATAGCACCCACCCGACCCGGATTTGTACCCAGGACAACTCGATCGGCAGTCGCGCTTGCAACCACTCGACCAACGAGGCAAATAAATAAATAAAATAAACTGTGAATGAAGAGATACGTTCCATTTTAGGTGATATTTGTCAATAGCACTGCTCATAAACTATAATATTTTATTACAGTACAGAATCGAACGACGTACAATAGACATTATGAGCTTCCAATTGTTTGCATTATATCTTAAGCTCTCGATATTAAATGTCGCATAAAATGTTCTGAAGATCCGCACTAATAATGCTTTAACAGTGCAGAAGATAATTTTAAACACTTCAATCGGTACAAAAGGTTTAAATGTATTTGTTTCACCGCTGCCAAATGCCATGCCAGGAGATATAAGACAATGTCGTATGTATAAAAGCATTCGATTTGCGTAATTGAACAAGAATTTAAAGACTCTATGTTTATTACATCGCCTTGCCAGGTTCCTTACAGGGTAAACAAAAACCATCTAATGACACATATCTCTACGCTTACAGACCTGATTATGTTTCGTCTACATGGACTCCTCAAAGAGATATAAAAGTGTCATGTACAATAAAATGTTAAACCAATACATCTGCTTAACGAACCTAAAGTATTCTTAACTTTTTTGGTTAATCTTTTTAATATGGTTACTTTCGGAAATTGTACGAGTCTTATTACCTGTGGATAGATATAAGCTGAAGATAATACTTTCCCCAGTGTTATAGCATTTTACAACTGTACTCTAGAAATTGAACAAATATTGAGAGTGGAAGAAGATCGACAAGTCTGCAAGGATATACTACTCGTATATGTCTTTCCGAATTGTCTGTCTACTCTGTAACGGACCTGGCGTGAAGATATATGTATGTTTGTTTGTAAGATCGCACGTGTAATGTAAATTCATATTTTATATATTAAATGAATTAATTCATTAACAATTAATTGACTCGTATATGCTCTAATCGCTTATGATCCGACTAAAGATTGTTATACTGTTTGCAGAAAAACTGTTTTTCCTACAAAGATTTTCTCACAAAGATTCTTGAGACGCTCGGATCGCCCTACTTTAACTTGGTCATCTTTCGTTAAATGTTAGTTGTTACGACTATTTTCTGCTTCTTTGTCACTGTTATCAAATATGAGTTTCAGTTGAGATATTTCATAACTTAAATTTTGTTTATTTCATTTATGTTCTTTGTTGTTTTCGTTCTTGTATTCTTCCGCTTTTATGTTTAAGAGATCTTTATGGAGGAATGTCAGTACATTAAACAGTTTTATAAAAGAAAGTTGAGATAGTACATATTATCTGATAGGGTTGTTGCCGTTAAAGAAAGGTTTCACTGTACCACTAGCAAATCTGAATTTAGTAGTAATCTAGAACAATGCATTGAACATTATTTTAAGCGATTTATTGGTAATATTTAATAGAATCCTTTTTTTAATGTCTAAACTTTTTAATTTTTAAGTGTATTTGTAATTAATTTTCTTTATCATCCTTTACAAAATAAGTTGTGATCGTCTCTCTAAAAGAATTTTTTGTATTTAATTTTCTAGAAGACTGACTTTGTTTAACAATAGATTTAGTTACATAAAGCTGCCAGCATACACTGGACTAATGTGCCGTCGAAACTATTAACTCAATCTGGATGCATTAAATTCGCTAAAGTTTTGTTCCCAAAGCGTTTCACTGTTTCCTATCTGTGTTAAGTTTAACAATATTCAGTTGATAGCCTGCGGACACTCACACAGTCTCGTTTAATTCGTCCATTATACATAACTCGATACAATTTATTGCAATATTCAGGATCGAAATATCGGAATGTATTAATATGTATGGAACCTGTTGATGTAACTTTTTCAGTACTTCCATCTTTGTACTTCGATGTTTATTGGAAAGAACTTGGCATTGCTAAAATTGTCGCCCTGTCGTTTTTGGGTAATTATCATAAGCTAACAGAAAGTAAGTTATATCATACTGAAGGTGCTGCTAATAACGATTGGCAGAGAAACTTATGGGCTTTTTTTGCAATTAAGAACATAGTTTCTCCTTATAGGAATAAGTTATATAAGTTATTTCAACAAATATGTCTAATTCTTTTCAAATTGAATTACCGACATTTTTCTTTATTTCACTTGTGCTTTGTTTTCTTAATAAACTATTTATTAATATTAAATTAATTATTTAGGAAAGCCTTTAATTACTGACTTGATAACTGAATCGCCTTTTTTTAAACATTTAGTAATTAATAAGACGTTATAATATAAGACATAATATTTGTAAAAAAAATATTTTAAAAGTATTAAATGCTGTTTATTGCTAACTTTCGCTGTTATTTTGTTCTCGGCTTTATTTGTTCGTGACAAACCGAAGCTTTTGTGATGAACGAATTCGTTTCGCAAATGTATTGTGTTAAATCTCTCGACTGAATTTTGTTAAGCTTTACATAAAACGAACACAGCTGAGAGGTTCCTCCGTTTTGTTTGAATTTAGCTCAATAAATAGAGCGTTTAAAACACTTCAATATAAAACAAGAGAAAGTTTTAAATGACAACAATGTGAAAGCGCAAAGCACGTTAATCGAGATATAAGCTTGATAATTCGAAATTCAAAATCTTGGTAGTTTATAATTGTTCTTCAATGGAACATTCTTGATATATCCATGAAAACTGCTGAATTGTGGTACAAATGAAGTCAATACCAATGATAATTTAGTGTGTAGTGATTACAATATCCTCGAATATTTCTTATTAGTTGAATGATGCTGATTTTATTTAAAATCTATATATAATGAATATCAGCTCATTTTTTACATACCAGTCTTTTGCCAGATACCTATTCTTAATTGTCTTTTACAATATGATTGCAATCATAACAACCGTTTAATTATTTATATGATATATATAAGAGTATTCATTCTGTATAATTCATTGGGTATCTTCTAATGGATGGAATCTTGTATATACCCCACACTATCTGTGACAGTTGCATCCGTTATTTCAATTTCTATACTTGGCGCAGTGAATAGAACGTGTTTTGGAATAGAGCCATTAAGGTCGAATATAAATACAGGAACCGGAGACATGTCATTTCGTATCTATTTTAAACACAATTGTATAGAATTGGAAAGAAACCTTCAGAAAGCGGTGTATGGCAGTAGGCTCCTTATTCCATGGGACATATAACAGATGAAAAGTGGGAATACTACTCCATTACCAACCCCTTAAAAAATACAGATAAGCAATAGAGTATTGCGAAAAGTACTAGCAACGAGTTAGAAAACGAACTAAAATTCAGATCAAAGTTCAGGTCATATACATACATAGACTTTGAGATCCCGATATTGGACTGGCGCGTTTATGAATCACACTTATCTACTACTCGTATAACGCTGTAGAATTCACTCCATTGAAGAGTGCCAACCAATACACTCTTTTCTATTTACCGGGAAGCGGTCACTCCGCGAATTCCACTTTTACACCCCCATGTTCCAATATACGGCAATAGACACGTTATATGCTACGTGCTCGTAATCGCTGGTCCTGTTTCATCGTAGACTTTTTTCCGAGGAGGCTTATAACAGTGATTGTACCTCTATGCCGTTGAACATTATTATTTAGGCTTTTTTGTTACTTTTTTTGTGTTGTTAGAAAAATACGTTTCTTCGTAAATACCTATATATACACAAATCATAAGTAAATATACAATATTCTGCCTATTTCCCGTAGGTGTACACAGAAATCAGGTCTTACGTCAAATAATTTCCTTACTCAGATCCTGTTTTTCTACTGTGCCTATTTGACATACAGCTAGGCTAGAATTTTATTAAACTCAAGTCTATACACAAGTTCCTTTTACTTATTTTCATTTATCATGTACCTACACTATTTTATGGGAAGACATGCCGTGACGTTGCGTTCTGTTGGAACATATTTGATTTGATCTATCTAAGTATCTTTATTTCTTTCTGCGTGTTTTAGTTTTCAACCAATCCTGTAATTCTAATAAATACATCTTAGACGATGTCACGTGTGCGACACTTGTGCAGTGTTTTCATAATTAAATAACACTAAAAATATCATAAAATTAAACAGATGTTTTTATTCTATTGGTACCCTGTTATTATGGCAACACGGCGACGTGAATACTACCCCGAATTATATGTATCGAAATGTGAGATATTTAAGATATTAATTTGAACACACACTCACCGCTTTTAGTCTAACTAATAATTTTCACACTTCCATACCTTTGCAATTTCGCATTTGTTTCGCGCCTCATACGAAAATTGTTGGAAAACGGTAATTAGGTCGCAGTACTATAAACATAATCAAATAAACACAAAAGAAAATTACGCAACAAATTAAAACTTCAAACCTTTTACATCAATCGCTATATTACTCGTATCTAGAGTCCCTAGAGTTCTGACTAATTTCATCACTAACTGTTTGAGTAATGAAGCACTAAGAACTCTACATTGAGATCCATTTAAGTCTCAAGGTTACTAGTATTTGCTTAAAAAAAATTGTGTAATAAATGTGTGGTATTTATTTAACAATGAATGTACATTTAATAATATCAAGATTTTCAGAGTTAACTTCTAGAAAATGCCGTTTACCATTAAGCTTGCCCTTATTAACAACTATTTTGTTAAGTTGTTATAACAGCTTGAGTAAGTAAATAAGCAAAGTACAGGCTAATGATGATGGTAAAATCAAGTCAAGTAATATAATAACATAGAAATGGCACATAGCTTAATAGTAGGAGTTAGAACCTATTTGGAACATTAACATAACTAGCCAAGTAATTAGAATAATTTCCGTGTATACATGAGCGTCCTGTACTTCGGAAGCATCATCATACGACATTGTACTAACATTCAATCACGTCATTAGATTTCGATAGAAACTGCTGACTAAATTTACTTCACTAATGAAACATTTTTAAAACATAAAAGCGTTAGGCTCTGTAACTTTTAAAAATATCTTAATATTAAAATAGAAGTTGTTAATTTCAACAATTCAATGATCATCCTGTATAATAATTCCGGTTCCTTAATGAATGAGCATTGCCATTCGTCTTTACTCGTTAATGGATCACCCCGTATATTATGAGACACAAAGCATCTTACAGATACGTGTGCAGTACAGCGAGAACTTGGAAATGAGATCGCACTTCTCTATTGTAGTCACGTCACACTGCACAGACGTAATGGCAGTCTCTTATATATGAATCGAATGCAGAATGTCGAATGTAAATGGTAAAGGGAGCCTGCATTATTTAGCTACTGTGACGTCACGGGAAAAGCATAACGGTAACAAATAGGTTGACAAGTAATTGCAAGTTTTCAAGGATATCTGGAGCTACGTAGGAGGATTACTTTGTGAGATTTATATGACTTATGTCTTTTGACGTACGTTATATTGTAGCAGTGATAGCCTAGCGGCTTAAAATTAAAAATTTAAGTTGGGGGATTCTGGATAGGAATCGAGACGACCGCTTCTCTCTTTACAAGAGATATGCGTTAATCCTTCTCATTTTGAGAAGAGGTCCAGCTCTAATGTATAATGATAAAAAGTTTGATGATGATGATGTTGACGGTAGAACACCGCTGTGTTAAAACTAAACTAATGTTGTGTAATATGTTCCTTGGCGCGATTGAATAATGAATTTACGTTGCAAATTGGAAACGAATCGACGTACAAAATACCGTTGGAAGAATAAAATGCAGAGCAATATTTTTGTAATACTTTCAAATTGCTAGCCACTAAATGCCAAAATTCATGTTTGTGAAAGCTATCAATTTTTCGGTGTGGAAACAATTGGGTATTGGAATTCTTTGTATATTTTTTTACTAGGTTTAATTTTTAAGGTTAACTTAATATGTGTGTTGTGAAATACACAGGCAGTCACATTGAAAGTATTATTATTATTGTATCATCACGCCCGATACTTTACGAGATAGACAGAGAAAACTAAATACCTCTAGATTCGGGTCTGACGAGTTTTCCTTTTTATCACCGCATTAGTAAATGTATGTCGGTTCCGGAGACTTCCGACTCTCCCATCAGCTAGTTACTAACTAAGGCATCTAACTATTTAAGGCATCAACAATTTGAATATTATGTTGATAATATTGTTATATTTAAGATATTTTATAGAAATTGAGATATCTTACTCACGTTCATATATTATTCAAGATCAGTTACTTATCGTACATCAAAACTTATTTGGCCTTTCGACTTACCTGCTCGGTACTTTAAAACTTACTGCAAACGACCTGAAGTTGAGACCGTTAGCAAGGTGAAACTACGTTTCTTACACTTACGAAAATTCTTCAGAAAATTTGAAGCAGTAGCTTCGGCATATTAATGTTACCAAAATACAATTTCGGGTTCGTATTTTCGGCAATTGGTCCTATTCTCGCTATGTACCTTGAAAACTGTTTCTGTATCTAATACAAGGCTCTCAAGAGAATTAGAGTCACGTCCATTATATTTCTATAACTTCTTTAATCTCAAATTTAACAATAAATTTAATTTCCTTTAATTTTGAATTTACGGCTTAAATTTTTATGACGGATATTTTGTAAACGGTACCCCAACGAATAAGAAGGGTCTTCTTTAATTTTTCGCATATTTATATATGCGTATATGTATATACATAATAGCGTTGTAAAATCTCTTTTAATAATATTTTATAAGTTCAAAATCACATACATTATACATACTTATTATTGTAACGAGTTGTCCTTGGTACCTCTGCAACGTAACCTCCGCGCAATCACCTGCCTCGCTCCGGATTGTCCTAATAAAAGTTGGAACACAATTTGCCACGTTGTTCTGCTGCCTTACGAAGTTACGGAATGTAGGGTTTCAACTTCTCACAACAAGTACGTTCATGTTGTGGATTAAACTTGCCTACTCGGTACTCGAACTAACTTCTAAGTTACTTTTAGTTCCCATAAGCAATTATAAGGTGTAATTTAAGAAATCTAGGGCCGTTCTTGGTTCTTTAATATAAATGGGCAAGGGAAGGATGAGTGGATGATACAGAAACGATATTTTTATAATTAATACGTGTAGTGAAATATTGCTACCCCATTTTTAAATGTGCGCACGAAGGAATGCGAAGTTTGACATAATATATGTTAACAAATACTTTGAATTAGATCAGATAAAACATTTATTGTTTACTTTATTACTTTCAATGTAAGCAATACATAATAGTCTGTGACCAAACACATCAGAGAGTAGATTTGTAAACTCTTTGACATAAGAACCTAAGTAACTTTCAAACTTAAAGTTTAATTAAAGTCAAATTTCGACCATTGGTTTACTATACAAGGTTAACAAGCGGTAAAACTGTTAGTGCGATATCGTTAAAACTATTCCATTTTTGATCGTACGATAGGTATACGATTGGACTTTGATATTTAACTTGAAATAAAGCTGATTTATATCATGTTTATTTGTCATTATTTATTACAATATTTGTTTACGATTTAAAAATATTTATTTATGGATTACCAACGTAAAATACAGCATAATATACAAGGAGTTACATGATTCCATGACATTAGAATACTGTTTTTATAATAACAGGTAACATCTTGCGTTAATAATTGTTCCTGTTATAATTAGGGATGTGATTTCCAAGTTAAATTCTGAGAATTAAAAAAAATAAAATATTAAAAATAAAAAATAAAAAAATAAAAGTAACTTAACTATACTAGATCAGATTAAATAATATAGCGGCATTTAACACAGTTTAAGCCATTTATTTTGTCCGATATCTGTAATGTCCACGGAGGTTTCTTTAATAGTAATTATTCTCCTCTTCGTTTCATGTAAAATACTCTTGATTTTAACTCTGATAGCATTGAAATATGTAAAGTGATAAAACGCCTCATAAAACTTTTCCCATTACGTTCAATAAAATATGGCGAAATATTTTATGGTAATCGACTATAAATTTATCCGTGTAACGAGATTTATTGCTGTTTACATGCGATTACTTTCATTCTTCGCTAGAAGAGAATGAAGCGATATTTTCTCTGAAGGGATAATGGTTTTCTGTATTATTGAGACATTTGTTTAAATTTCAAAATATATTCAATGTTTTATGCTCAATGTCGTCAGTAAACACAGTTCAATTTACAGTTATAATTGACAAACTGGGTTTTATGTGCTTAAAAGAAAATGCATTTTTTTACTACACCATTGCGCCAGGTTCCGTACAAATTATGTAAAGTAGGCTGCATGCCAAATATTCCTATAGACAAAACATGCTTATTCAGCATTTATCGCTCTTTATACGCTAACGCTGGTTTTGAAAGCTACTGGTTCCCTCATCAGCCAATATCTAGCATAAATCTAGACTCTAAGTTAGTAAGAGCCTAAAGTAAAAAACCCATGAGTACCCAACTCGGTAATGAAACCCAGGACCTCTCAATCAGTCGGCGCGCTTTGAACCACTACACCAACGAGGCATTGTGTTCGTCTCCTGTTTTGAATGTTCAGATTATAATACTAAATAAACCGTATCTCTAGCACGGTGATATATTTAAATCAATCAGTCTGTTAAGCCCGGTGCGGTTGACACTTTGACACGTTATAGCTAGCTCCAAAGTGTAATAAGCATTTTTTTAAATATATTAGGTAATAAACGTTAACCTAGCCGAAGGGCTTAAAATCAGCCTATTGACAGGCTTGTAACTTGCTCGGATGACTATGTTTCATGCTCCCTCTCCCCTCCATGATTCGGGAAAGATCTAGTATGTCAGAAATACAGCGTAAGAATAGTGGCAGTAAAACTAAACAAGATTAAATAACTTGGTAAAGGGATAAAGTTTTAAGGAAGTTTTAAAGACTATCAATTTAAGGATGCGACAGAGTGAATGCTTTATTACATGTATTTTTGTACGCTTACAAATTGTGTTAACTACTTAAGATCACTAATTACAAATGTGTATATAGTTTAATTATAAAATAAAAGACTCACGCACCTAAAAAAACTGCGGATTTCACAAAAACGAAGACTTTACATCTCGCATCGAAGAGCCTAACTTTCAACCGAGAACACAATAGCAAAAGCAATTAGTAACACAAGGGACGAAAATGAGACATTATATAAAATTATAATAAATTATATAAATATATTTATTAATTGGGCTATAATTAGATTACATTTACAGGTTGAAATGTTATTACTTTATTAAATACGTACATAGTATATTGTTGCTTTATTCTCGACATTGAAGTCATTATTGTGGGAAATATTTAATACACACCTACGTTTTCTATTCCTTCTCAATATTCACTGTGATTGTTTAAAGGGCAGCCTCGATGAAATCGCTCTTAGGAGACAAGGCTGTTTATTTTGTACAATAAATTGTCAGTATGCATTGAATTACTTCTCATGTGGTATAAGCAACATACATAGAGTTTTTATGTGTGTAACATAGAACGGTAGAACGGATTTATGCCGCTCTACAATTACGAGTATAGCTTTTAAACAGCCTTCCATAAATGCACGAGCTCTCCGCTAGTGTAAAAAAAGAGATATTGAGATATCCAGTTTCATTACACGCTGAAGCAGATACTTCAGGGATTAAAAGTTTTTTCAATGTATGCGGGCGGAATATTTTTAATAAGCGTCGTGTGTATAATAAGTATCTACAAAGTGAACAACTACGTGACTAGGATTATGCTGAATGGAAAATATGCAAAGCTTTTTTACGTTTCAAAACCTTCACTGAATATTTCCAAATTCTATATAAACGAAATTATAGTAATGAAATATTTTTTGTGCTTTGAATATCAATTTTGCAATACTTATACTTGTATAAAATAATAAGCGTAGATTATGAATTTTATTAAGTATATTATTTCTATATACGTAATTACTTCGATATTATTTATATACCTCACGTACGACTTTTTAAAATGAATCTTCACAACTGTGACCTTAAAAACTATGTATTATTAAGTAATTTAACTGACTATAATCTGGGTATATTATACGTCATTAAAATTGAGTCTTCTCAATTTTCTTCTTCTCTATCTAGGTTGTATAACTACAATTATAATAGTACACAAAACTGCCACAATCATGTTTTGCTGATGTCAGATATTCAAGTGAGGATTCCATTTAAATTAAATTTTAAAGCCATTTGTTGATAAGTTATTAATCAAATTACTCATTCCATCGGCCTTTCCAAATGTTTTTAAGTCATCGGGAAAAATAACAAAGGCGAAATGATAAATGCTCAGCCATTCATTGCAATGAAAATATCAGCGTCAACAGCACGCAGCAGTTGTTTAGATAAAAAAAATTGTATGAAAAATTGATTTTTGGATATTTTTGGTTTAAAGCATAAACAAATATTCTGTAAACAGATCCACAGTTAGATTTTTATGTGATAATACGTCTCAAAAGATAAAATATGTTCACGGTGTACTTAAATAAAGCGGAATATAAAATTTCGTATATATTTCTCGAGGGTATTTCTTGGGCATTTTACTGACGGTTTTAGTATCCGCCAGCACATCTGCATAATAAATTTCAGCATGAGAAAATCTCGTCCGAAAATAAATGAACTAAATACACTGTCACATACTCTACTAGATTACCATTGAATCTACTATACTTGAAGACAACTACTATACTATAATTGAAAATACTAGGTACTATTGAAGCAATTTTATTATAAACGTTCAATTAAAGTGATTTTCATGATTGATATAGATTTAATTACTTAAGATATTTGCGTTATTTAACTTCTTTCTGACATTGGAAGGATAGATACTCATTTAGATTTGCATCTTTTTATTTTTAAGGCTTTTGTTGAGATTTCTTAGCACGTAGCGTAAATATAGTGCTCGTAAAAATACAAATAAACAGATGATGAATAAGCTCATGCTTTAGGTGAATTTACTGCAGCTAATATATATGAAAATCACCTCAAAATCAGTTTGAATGTTTATAAACAATTTAAACTGTGCTACTATAATGAGCGTCGGAACTGAATGTGAAAAGTACGACTTGATTTGCATAACTTTACTAGTCGATCCCTCAGACCATTCCGAGCTCAGTGTCCGTAAAAGTGAATATTTAAATTTTGTCAAATATATCTATTTTTATCGACATAAAATTTTATACAAACCTACCAAACTTTGTTGATTTTAAACAGAAAACATTATTTCTAAAGCAACCATTTCTTTCCGTTAACCACGTCGTTGGCCGGGTGGTTGAAAGTGCGACTGTTTAGCGCGATGTCCTTGATTCGATGCCCGGGTGGAAGAGTTATTGATTTTTAAACTTCAAATTCCTAGTAATAGCAGAGAGTCTGGATTTGAGTCCGGTGCATAGCAATAGGTTCATCCCTTAATCTATGTTAGGACATATAGCGTAAATGGTGAAATGTGAGAGTGTCCTACACTTCTTTGCCTACCTCTTCATCAATATTTACTATTTTCATCGCAAGCTCACAAATATTTTTAAGTTTATCGTATATTCTTTTAGTGATTATTCAATCTGACATATCAGCCCGTAATTAAGCATGCAATTATGAAAATTATCCCCCTTTGCGGTAACAAGATTCATCGCCACATGGATGTCATCAATCAAACCAAATCCGATAGCTTCAATGACATGCGTTCGATGAATATCACAATACATTGATGAGATTGAATCTCAAACTTATATCGTTAATGAATCATGATTTTAACATCAAGCAATGGTTATTCTGTTATTTATCATTATTACCGTTAGGTCAGGCAGAGAGCACTGAGGGCCAAATATCTATAGCTTTGTAGCTTGTCTTTATATATCATCGTTCTTTGGCCTCTTTATAATAATTGTTGTAGTAAGGTTGCGCAATTCTTTTTTAACATTGGTTAGTATCATAAGATCAACCTAGCTGTAATGATAATGCAAAATGTTGTCAGAAAACTTGCAATCTTCAGCATTTTCTATAACATTATCTGAGACGTGTGAACTTTGTCAATCCGCACTTGGTCAACATAACAGGCTGTGGTTTCAGACCCTGTTATTCTGAAACCATACCCATGCCTAACAATGTAAAATTAAAATATTTTGCTGATGACGATGATGGTGATGACGAAGTATTATACTAAGAATATTCATATAAGTTCTCTTGAGTCGTATCTAGTTATATAACTGAACACAATTCAATTAGCATTTCTAATTAACGACATCAAGCCCGTCCCGCCATACCCTTGTTAACTGAGCGCGTCACGGATATGACACACTATGACACGATATCACACAATATGACGATATAATTTCCGTTGTATATATATACGGAGTAAATTCTTTATAACTTTCAATGATTTTCACGAATGAACCTAATTATTTCCTCTAGGGAATGGAGAGTTCTGGAGAAAACCTATTACTACAAAAGGTATACAGATTACGAAGACCATTTCTACTGTGAAAAGGAAAGTTCTAGAAAAATATATGGTATATAAAAATCAGATTGAATAGATTTCGAAGTTCCCTGTAAATTACGAGTATACGTAGGTAATCTGATTCTGTCTGATGATTAGTTGATTTGGTGATGACTACATTAAATTAAACGTGTTTGTGTATTGTAATGAGATCTTTTTAGTATACTCCTGAAATATTGTATAGGTCGTCCTTGTTTAATTAAATATTAAGAGTAAATTGATCTAGCGACGAAACAATGTATGAGCTGGTATTTCAAACCATACACTGGAAAGTACAAATTGAAATATCGTCAAGGTTTCTCTTTGATTATTCCTTACTCGACTCAATCTAGGGTATTTCTAATTAATATAGGACTGAGAACATATGTACAGAGGACGAAATTGAAAGTCCTTCATCACGATTCCGTTTGAGATTTGATGCGCAATTAATTCGAAGATATTTGATTTATGGTAGACTTAGTCGTGCCTGCTTTCAACGGGTTTCTTGAACAACTGTGCTATCTGTATTTGTCATTTAAGTTATACATCTTTATATACATATACAGCCATCTTATTCGAACGTAAACTTGATGAAAACAGAAATCTAATAGAACTACGTTCAAATAAATGTACACGAATGTTGTAATGTTCATAATTTTGTTACATTCAGGGACAGAAATAACACTTAGGCTCATTACACAAAAATGTTTCCTTCATGGAAATAAAAACCACCACCGTCTGCTAAATAGTAAAGTTGATTTATCACTGGGCAAAACAAACAATGGAAAATTTCTGTAATCTCTGCTTGAAAAATGATCACAAAAGAAATTGCGGTCGAGTGTAGTAAATAATAATAATACTATAAATGGTATTTAACATTTTCCTTTTCTTCATAAGGTAATGAATGCTGAACATGGTAATGAAGTAGCGAGTGGGTGCAACTCCATATAAAAATTTACATTTTAATGCTTTTCTTGCGTGCGATGTGAGCTTAATTTATTTCAAGTTTCTATTCATGATTTTTATATGTAAATAAGGATACCCTACAGTGTGAAGTTGGCGGGAAGTGTCACTACGGCACAACAACATTTATATTTGGGCATGATAAAACATTTTTCTTCGCCTTTCCTTGAGGAGTTGTATACCCATAGCCGGGGCAAGGAACAATCTTGCAATACTTGAATAGGGTTCCATGGCGTTCATTTGGGTAAGCATGTTCAGCAGTGGGTGGAAATAGGGTGATGATATTAATGATCAAAATAATACAAAGAACAATTACGATCCTTTTAAAAAGATTTGGCGGGTAAATATATATATATACCTACAGACTTTAGAAATACATTGGTACTTAAAAAGTTCCATTCCTACTTCAGATTGATGAAGATGTTCAATACCTGCAATGCTCACTTCGATCTTTCTATGAGACATATTTTTTTTAGACATTTTTCTCTCTGAATACAATTTTCACGGCCTTTGTAAATTTCATATTGCTTTTTATAAATACAATAATGATTCATCATATACGTGCATATAAACATGTGCACATAAGTATAAACACATTGATACTGCCAGCGCAATATTGAGATAGTTGTACGGGAAATACGCAAACTCTTTTCTACGTCAAATATCATAAAATTTTATAAAGGGATTTCGTGGGTCACGGATCTATTGTGGTTCTATTTCCGGAATGTTGTATATTTTTATGAATCAAATAACCGCACAATATTCGCTTACCATGACTACAACGACTCAAATAAAGAATAGAAAATGGACATATTATCTTGACGTCTCGTCTGAAGCCATGAATGTCAAGACCAAAACCCTTTAATTAATGGATAAGTTTGACTACTATGACTATGGAAAAGGCAAAGGCCTTTTTCAGGAATTTATATAGGGAAGAAATCTTTTCCAACCTCTATGGGAACTAGGCGTGACAATATGGTTATGTATGCGAGCATGTGCGTGTGAACCCCTAGGTGAATCTTGCAGTATCATAATATAAGTAGTAAAGGCAATAATTCATAATCCTAAACACTGAATCATATTAGAGAACATAAAAATCATGTTAGAGACCATGAAAATCATGTTAGAGTACTTAAAAATCACATTGGAGAACATAAAAATTATATCAAAGAACATAAAGATCCCGTTGGAGTACATGATTATCATTTTACAACTTTCACCTGGGTTATACAACTGCAACCGTCGATTAACCTAAATATTAGTAACTAGTAACTCTTTTAAGAAAATTCCATTACCGCATGAGGGTTTATTAACCTTTCCTAGAGTGATGTGGGTCGAGGGATGTCACTTATCATACACGGTATTACAATGAAGGGTCCGTTTTCGATTTTTTTGACGTTTCCTCGACAATAACCGTTTCCTATCGTATAAGGTATGATATTTTCTGATAGGATTTCGGTTCAACTACTGATTAAGTATAAGTGTATATAATGAATATACAAAAAGATTTAATTATTCCATTCACGGCATTTTTAACAAATTCCAGGTGTACCATGGGCGAAAAAGTTACATAATAAGCTACATAGCTAATAAGCTACATAATACATAACGTTAAGCTTTTATCCAGTACATTACGCTTTTATCCAGTTTATATAATATGTGCAATTTCAATGATTAATAAAATATTGACAACCCTAAAACTAGCTGAATATTAATCTGCGTACTAACTCCTTGGCTAACATAAACAAGAAGTTTTGGGATCCTTGGCGCATAACGAAAGCAGAAAGTTGTGTCATAACTTGCTGAGCACCGCTATGACTATCCATTGACTATATAATGATTTTAAAGTGGAACTCTTTATTGGTGATGAAGAATGTTATATCGTCTTATCGAGGAAAGATTTAGCAGTCATATTAAGTTTTAAACTATTGATTTATTTAAAAAAACGCAATTTAGACAGGGAAATTATTAGCGGAATATGGTATGATGAAGATCAATGATACTCGTAGATACTGGATAGTTATCTAAGACATTTATCCATCAGTGCCAAATATTAATTTATTAATTCACCCATTATCCAACTAGGTTCAGGACATTGGATAACCATCCATTGTTCTGAAACTAGCTGGATGATTAGATAAACTCTTCCACCTTGCTACTGGAAATCAATGCTTTTCAGACGAGTACATGAATTTAAATTAACAACCATTTTAATATTACTTCCTGTAATTTAAATACTATCCCCCGTTTAGAGCTTTTACGAAAATAATATCTTAGAATAAGTTCAAATATAAATCTGGAGGTTCATTGACAAC
>DWME01003594.1:0-17890 GCA_018244795.1 Parelbella ahira ahira
GCAGTGGTTGGATGCGAAGAGCTGAAGATCGAGCTCAGTGGCGTGCCATTGGTGAGGCCTATGTCCAGCAGTGGATGAGAGTAGGCTGATGATGATGATGATGATGATGATGATGTATTATTGGACATGTACCTACTTCAATGTAATGTAAAATCACACCCATAATCCCAGAAGAAATAGGCAGGGGAGTGTAGAACACTCCAACATTTCACCCCTACCTACTTCAATGTAATTTCAAAAATTTAGGGGATAAGGTGTCCAAACCAAATCTTACATCATCAGATGGGCCCCTTAGATAGATATGTAAGGCTATTTGGCTTCAAGTCTTTTGTAATCGGTAATAGATAAGATACCAAGCTTATAGCCCGGCTGAAAGAGCTTTGAACACTAGGACCAACTTTTATATAAGAGAGAATAAATTACATGTGATGAAAAAACTAAAATTTTGGTAATGGATTATAGATTTGGTCTAGTTATTGATAAAAAATTTATTATAATAGATATATGTATGTATAAGACCCCCGTTTTAAGAAGTTGACTCAGCACGAAATAGTATTATTATTGTGACAAGACAAATAAGCCCAATAAACTTAATTGTGAAAATAACATATTATGGTGTTTTTTGCAATTTAGTAAACGTAACATCACGCCTGTAATCCCCGAAAGGGTAGGGGAGAGAAGTGTAGTACAGTTACATTTAAGTCCCATGGAATAGGTAGTGAGTCTATTGCCATACACCGGGCACAGATCCAGACTCCGAGTCACTGCTAGAAATTATAAATCAGAATAATCTAATACGTAATTTTAAATAAAACCGAAACCATACCAGAGAAAAAGATTATGATATTTTTACATTCATTTCGTATGAATTAGCATGGGTTTGAATGTATTGATAAGAGCGAGGTTAAACAAGAATCAAGATAACATTTTAAATGAACACATATATTTTAGTGTTTGAATGAGTCAGTAAATAATAAATGCATTTTATTTTTGCAATTGATTGAATTGCAAAAATTTTTAGGTGTATTTGATGACAATCAGTATCGTCATGTCTAGACCGCCTGGACACATCATTATAAAAAATACTTAAATTCACGCCTGTAATTGACGAAAGGATAGGCAGAATAGTGTAGAACATTCACATGTTTCACCAGTTATGTTTAAGTCACACAGTGGTGATGGGTTGTGGTGGTGAGCCTCCACACAGGGCACACATCCAGACATATACATGTATAATTGTATATATATATGTACATCCATATCAAACAACACAATACATCAGATCTAAATTTTCGCAAAAAATTTCCTTACCTTTTTAAATAGTCTAACATGTATTTTGTAACATCTATTTATTTTTAAGGAATGCATTGTCCAAATTAAATAAATTACAATGTTACCATGTTATTACGAATTGGCACTAGATAAATAAACGCCGCTAAAGTCAACATTATTTTCTCAATAAAAAAAAAATATTACTCATTCAACTGAAGACAGAAAATAATTCAAAATCAACTGTGATACCCTCCACCCATATTGTGAATCCAGTGTTTTAAATTCTTACTCTTTGGCCAATTAGACATAGGACACATTTGTGATAGGTACTGTTGACTAGTGATAATGATTATGATATTAAAATACAGAAGCAAGCTTGCATACACAAAAACTATTTGAGCATGACCACATTTCTACATCATCACCACACAGCACAATAAATTATAACAAGCTGTAGTTATAACATTTCATTTCTAACATACATACATTAAACAGGGTGCATTTATAAGCAAATGTGCACAGTACTCAAATAGTTGTTTACCTGGCCAAACAGATCTGTGGATTGCGGGTTCCTCAGATGATCTGCTAACCCAGTAGGTCCTGGAGCGACACTCTTTTTCCTCAATCCAGAAAAGTCCCACACACGGACAGACTGGTCCAGTGATGCAGACACAAGGAGGTCTTCAGTAGGATGGAATTGAGCACACATTACATAGTGATTGTGACCTGTCAGGACACTGATGCATTGACGAGACTGCCAGTTCCATATTCTTATTGTCTATGAACAAAAGTTATGAAATAAAAAAATTTGAGATTGGTTGCAATGCTGTAAAACAGAATTAGTTAAACTACAGCACGAACAGTCAGCTCCGAAAGGATGACAGTTGAGTTTTAAACACTTAGATGAACAAGTTACCAATTCAAAATCAGAACATATTAAAAAAGGCTTGTTTCTAGAATTTGCAGAAAGTACATAATGTAATTTAGAGCAAAAAGACCTTAAACTCTCTCATATAATATCTAATTGGATGAAAATGAATGTGATGAAATAAAACTTCAAAACATTTCTACATTTTTCATACAAAAAGTCACTTTGGTTTTCTTGCGAAACCAAATTTAAATACAAAACAACTGTTCAAATAATACCTGATCATCTGAAGCGCTCAATATCCATGGATACTCATGATGAAAGAATGTTGTGCGGATGTAGTCCAAGTGGCCGAGCAGTGTGAAGAGGCATCTTCTTTGTTTGTAGTTCCATACCTAAAAGTATTTGTAAAGTGTTTATTAAAATGCTAATAGCTAACATGAGATTGTTGATCACAAGTAAATTATAAAGCTAAACAACGACACATGTGATCAGCTCTTTGATGAAGGACCTTATTTGATTTGAAAACTAAGTATATGAGCAATCTTGTAGGCAGTATGAAGTTTGTACTTGGATGTGCAATCTGTAAAGTTAAACAATGTTGGGCAGAGTTGGTGTTTATTGGCAAGTTTTTTATGAGTGTTTGTAAATTTTGTTAATAGGATTGTCAAAGAGCTTAATGTGATCAAAATCATCTAAAATTTAATTTAATTAGCACAGAGGTGTAAAAAGATTTACAGCTAATTGTATATTATGTATTAAATTCCATGAAAAAGAGTAAAGTATCAGGGAGAGAGTGCGAGATCTAGAGAGTATGGTCATTTTAAATATTTAATAAAGTGTTCCTTATAATAATTATAGAAGTCTTTTCTTAAATATATGTTTGGTTGATGATTTTGAAACCTATACACTTCTAATGTAACTTAAGAATAACTTTGACAATAGATTGTCCCTAATAACTTGATTTATTTCATTGGTTATTCTTGATTTGATTGAGTGTCTTCCATGTTATGGTCTATTTTGTGACCATAGTGTTTTACTATATTCATGAGATCATTATGAGATGAATATCACATCTTATATGGTAAGAAGCGTCTACATGACAGGTTATTATCCTTATTTGATGGACATTCAAATTGCCAATAGGAAATGGTTTGGTTCCACAATTTTTATTCAAATGGGCAAAGAGCAGAACACCCCGGCAGGATTCGTGTTACCAGACACATTCAACCTAGGACTCGTCAAGACAAGGCTGAATAGGTTCTTACTAGGCATGTGTGCTCCATCTGACGACACATCTGTGCTTTCCATCAGGCTTAATCGCGACCTAAAGCTAGCCTATCATACGACTAAAAAACTTACAGCAGAATTTAAACACTTTTTGCTGTTAATAACCAACAAATATATACTTACTTATGAGTTAAAAGTTGTGTAACTTTATTCAGAAACCCGAGCATAACTAAGGAACAAATTTAGATATGTAAAAACCGTTTTTATAAGACAGTTTTGAGTTTTTATTTGTAAAACTCAACAAGTGACAAGAAACATAGTTTGGTGATTCGACAAACAAGATGTTTGACGAATTATTGAGCCTACCTTAATTTTGTAATCATCGCCACCGGACACGAACAGCGGCTGCTGGATATGGAAGCAAATGCCACGCACGGGACCATCGTGCTCATCAAACTTTTCTAATAACGTACACATACGATAATCCCATAGCTGAATCACACCATTGTGTAAACTAGCCAAAACCCATGGTCTCTTAGCGTGAAATGATATACCCTTCACCCGCGCAGACTTAGTCTCAAACTTTGTTAACATTTTGTCCGTTACAACTCAATATCTACAGTAATTTCTAATTAAAATCTACCTCAAACAAAATCATACGCAAGCAAGCAATACGGTCGACATGTCAAATGTCAAACCGGTGACACGTCTGAACTAGTGATGCAATTGCCTTTCTGTATTCGATTTTACATGTCTGACCAGTTCAACATCTGTGCATTACTATGAAATTTTAATTAATATTATTGTTGTTTTCCGCGCTCTTCATTCATCAATTATTTATATTTGAAGCATATACCGGTCACGTCTTGCAGCTTATGCTGCAAGGTATATAACATGAAATATAATCTTATTTCATCTCTGGATAAACTACCTATTTCATCATAGTTCGCTTTCACTTCATACTAGTATGTTATCTATAGTTCAGTCAGACTGTACTTTGCTTCATACTGACTGAGGACTGAGATAATGTCACTGTCAGAGTTAAGAAGTGTATGCATTTTTTGTTGTTGATAAACAGTGTGCTCTATTTTTGGAACAGAAGTATATTATTTCATGTTATGAAATTGTTTAAATTTTAAATGCATGTCGTACTTTAATTTTCGTACTCACTTACTTAATTCTATTTGTTATCAGAATTAAAACAAAGTGTAAACGTGACCAGCAAAATGGACATTATAGATAAAATTTGCATCCCTGGGATGCGTTTAAGTGTGTGTAACAAGGAGTTCATTGCGGGTACTGGAACTAATGAAATCATGGGATACATTTACGCTAGTGTTGCTGGTGTTTTAAAAATGGAAAAAGATAAAAATTCAATGGTAACCTAAAAACTTTTTAGATTGCATTTTACTTTTTACTATCGCCTCCTAATTTTGTTTCTGAAGAAATCAAATCAATAACAGAGTCGTTATCAACAATATCATTATTTTAATTGTTTATAAATTTAATATCCATTTGACTACCTCACTGGTCGAGTGGTTGGAAGCGCGACAGCTATTGAGAGGTTATGGGTTCAATGCCCAGATTAAATACTATATAAATACTATTGGATTTTACAAACTTAGGTTTTCGAGTAGTAGTTTTGAATAGTGCCTTGGAATCTGATTCTGTACCCATATGTACAGCAAAAGGCATACCAGCTATTGAATTAACTTGATCAATGTTATATCGAATTATGTGTCATGAGCCAGTCATGTGTGTCATCATCATGAGCCTGTAAAAGTTCATTGCTAAACATTGCAATCCCCTGAGGGGCTTTAGCCCATAATGTCTACACTGGGGATGTGGATTGGTTTTGCAATAAAGTTAAAAAAGGTATTCTATCTATATAATTATTTTCAAATCCATTATTTATTTTCAGGCAACAATAGTATCAGTAGAAAGTCCGAAAACTCCAAGTATATTACCAAAAACTGGCGACATTGTCACAGCAAGGGTGACGGTGGTTAACCCAAGGATAGTTTACTGTACAATACTGTGTGTCAATGCAGATGTACTGACTAGGCCTTATAAGGGAATTATTAAGAAAGAAGACATCAGATTTAACGAGAGAATCAATGTGGATCCATATAAGTGTTATAGGCCTGGCGATATTATACTTGCTAAAGTTGTATCCTTTTTAATGCATATTTACTTTGTCCATGTTCTCCTCATTTTTCTGGGATTTTTTTATTAAAAAATATTATATTGCCACACCTGGTCCCAGAGTAAGCAGGCATGGCAAAAAAATACCCTCTGTTTAAACAATGGTGATCATCATAATAGACATGGTTTTGATGTTCATAGATGAAGAGGAAGATGTTCAGGTTCATAGATGATTGTAAGGAAAGATATATTTAGTACTCAATATACTGTGCCTGCCCCATTAGGGACATTTATTTACATTTATACTAGTAGACCCAGCAGACGTCGTCCTGCCCGGAAAAGCTGTTTACAGTAAATATGTTAATTTAAACTCGTTGGTCAAGAGGTTGCAAGCACGACTGCCAATCGGGAGGTCCTGGTTCCCAACATTTCCTTTCACTGCTCTGCTCCCATTGATTGTAGTGTGATGAAAAATATACTATAACCAGCTCAGGAGTATGAAAAATAATTTTGCCAAGTTTAGTTAAAATCTGTCGCGTAGTTTTTGTTTGTTTATACAGACAGACAGACAAAAATTTTACTGATGGCATTTTCGTCATCAGTATCGATCCTTAATCACCCCCTGATAGTTATTTTGGAAATATATTTCATGTACAGAATTGACCTCTCTACAGATTTATTATAAGTATAGATTAAGAATATTTTTTTTTAATTTTCCTTTGATTAACTATTAAAGGGTAGTTTTTAGTCTTTTGGACTACAATTTATTTTCTTCTTTTAATAATCAGTTGAGGTAGCAATTTATTAAAATAATTATCCTATACATGTGTTTAGTGGATCATATCTAAATATGAATATTGGAATTATTTATTGAAGAATTGAATAATTAGTACTATAGTTATGATGTATAAGTACATGTCAAATGTACTTGTTACAAATGACATCATTATTTACTGGCCAAGATCCAGGCTTGGTGTACGTATAATGGGTATTTGATTTCATTTTAAACTTTTACAATAAGTTTATGATACAATGAAGATATATCCTTTAACAGACTTGGTGTGGTGATTTTACAATATTAATTATAAGATAAATGACATACTGATATTCCTAGTTGTTTTTGTTTTAATATACTGTGTCTGAAAAAATGTAAATTACACCAGATTGCATAGATAGTATTTTATTGTAACAATAATTCATCAGTTTGAATCATTTCACAACTGTTTTGTTTGAATAATATTACTAAATAATAAACATGTAAATTACTTCCTCACATTGTAATACAGCTTCCAGTGACAGAAATTCACCATTACTCGCTGTCAACAGCTGAGAATGAGTTTGGAGTGGTCATAGCAAAAGCCGAAGGATCCCCCCTAGAAGTCAATATGGTGCCAATAAGTTGGTCAGAAATGCAGTGTCCGAAAACATTTGTTAAAGAGAAGAGAAAGGTGGCCAGAGTCATACCAGAACAATTAGACCTCAAGTTATGCTGTAATGGAATGAATGGTGATGCCAGTATGGAAGAAGAAGTCATGTAAATGGATGGATGTTATGGAACAACAAATAATGTAAAAAAAAAAAAAATTTTTATTAACCATCTCTTATTGGTTATTGATTTTTGTAATGTATAAATTTTAATTATTAAATAATCAGAAAAGAATATTCAAATACATTTTTCCAATAAATACTCAAGAGTCTAATACTTTTGATGTGCTGTAGTAATGATTTTGAGCTTGTTTTAATTATTATGAAGTGACTACATTTGTTTATTTCCTTACATCCATCAGTCATTAAAATTTTACTTGCACTAAACCAG
Source organism: Parelbella ahira ahira (assembly GCA_018244795.1). Taxonomy (NCBI): domain Eukaryota; kingdom Metazoa; phylum Arthropoda; class Insecta; order Lepidoptera; family Hesperiidae; genus Parelbella; species Parelbella ahira. Next base: position 7,332 of record DWME01003594.1, read on the forward strand.
TAGATTACACAAAATTATGATTCGCCAGCGAAAGTCATTGTTGTCAATGACAATATTTAAACCAATATATTTAGAGAAAAATATTGAAACGCAACCGATTTTTATGCACATTTGTGCAACACTGCAATTGCTTTCTGCAATCGGCGGGAAAGATAAAGCTCGTAATTTTAATTTGAAACAAAAGAATACAACACTTACGACGAATTAAAAATTTGGTTTTGAATGACCATTGAACCTTTTCAGATGCACAGTTATGATTGATTTATTCGATCGAGAGAAGATAGCACCCCAGGTGCCCAAGCTTTCGTATAACTATTTGATATTCCACTGCGTCCAGTGCTGTATCTTTGAAAATATATTGAATTAGCCTATGTAACTTTAACGTTACTAAAAAACTAGATTTTTTGAGCCTTCCCAAGTAGGCTTCCCTTTAATAGTATGACATGTTTATGTTATTATCCATTCGAAGTGTAGTACGAGTGCATAATTTCAAATATTGTGACATCTGGAAGTGGGTGTATAGTAATTGATTGCTTTTCACTCATAGGAATAGCTATGTACATATTAATGACTTCACGTGTTAAAAATACATATCATAGTGTTCAAGTTATCCGAACGCACGTGTAACAGTCATTCATATGTCACTACATTTGTCATTATAATGTCACAATGTCACTACCGATTCAGTTTATGATATCTGTCAAAGTTTATCAGCAGATCTACAACATTTGGAATTATTTTACTCGATTTTAGTTATTGTTATTGTATTCAACAAGTAGATTAATAAATGCATGTCCATAAACATTCCAGTGATTCCGCTTCATAGTTTTAGTACATGATTAGATCATCGTTTTTCTATTATCAAAAAACAAACTTCGTATGCACAATACGCGGTTATTGGTCGCTTGAGTTAAACTCGGTAGCAGTGTTTTTTCGCGATTCTTGTGGTACAGACGTATAAGACTGAACCATGAAGTTCGCTGAGCACCTAAGCGCTCATATAACGCCGGAGTGGCGAAAACAATATATCAACTATGAGGTATTTATATATATTTTTTTAATTTATTGTACAGTCATAAATATTAATGGCCTTTTCAATCTGAACATTAAAATTGCGACTGAAGGCGATTGTTGAATTTTTTTAGATTCTCATCAATACTGAAGATGGAATAGTTTTAAATTATGAACAAAAAAATTAGGAAACATCAAAGCTCTGAATTTTTTTGGTAGTTACTGAGAGTTCAGCACATTTTCTTAATATTTGAATGAATGTGATCAGTTAAAGTATATTTTTTTAATTTGGTATTTTTTTGAATAATGCCGATTAATAAAACTTTAATATCATTTAGATATTTTTCTTGTAAAACATACATAATATTTCCTATGACATGGGCCTTCAACTGTTCAATGCCACTTTTGTAGGATTAAATTAGTAGTGATTTATTGATAAAAGATATTATTATAAAGATTGTTATGTACTTAAGATGTCTGAAGAGGTTTGTATTTGTTTGTTTGCTTCTGTTTATTTCATATTATACATAACAATATTGTTTACTTATATAGTATTTTTTGAATCACTCATACTACTGATATCTTTGCATTTCACAAATTATATGTTAATGTAATATAAACATAAGGCTAGCCATTAGATGGATGGTAATGGGTCTCAAAAATAATCTGTGAATGAACTCTGAGGGAACTATCTGTGGACAAGGTCCTCAAAATATACCAATATCTATGTTTCTAGCAAACTGTAATCTCTCACAATCAGTTTGATTATTTACACCGATTAATTTTTTATCACAAACTTTCAATGGCTACTTGATTCATTTATCCTAATTGCCGAGCTTTGGCTTGCAGGTTCAGTTCCCTTCTTGGACAAATATTTGTGTGATAAGTACATATGTTTGTTCTGTTTGGATGTTAAAATGTATCTATATTGGTATGTATATATTTACAAGTATGTATGTAGTCTATCAGTTGTCACCAAGTTACCTTAACACAAGCTCTGTCTAGTTTGCGATCAGATTGCTGTGTGGTGATGTCAAAAGATATTTATTTAATGAGTAATACCCCACATATAATTATAAAGTTTTATTCTTTAGGTTTCTCGACTAGGCATTGTAATCTACATCTAACATTATTTTTGTAATTGATTTTAAATATTAAAGTTATTAGTAACAACTAACATGGACACTTGAAATTTTATTACTTACTTAATAGTTGTTATCTCTGCAGCAACAAGTGCAAAGGGGATAAGTGAGGATTAAATAGAGGGTTCTAGAAGTGTATTGGGAAAGTTATTCACAGATTTTAATTGCATGAATAATACTTTGATCCAGTACCATTAATATTACGATGTGTTATGGTTGATGGTCCCATCTTCATAAGAGTGTCTGTCAACAGTATTTCCATCATAGAGTGACTATAATATGATGGTTCTCCATTTGTTCTGATATTAATAAAGTCATGTGTTCTAACAGAGTTAATATAAAATATGTTGAGTTGAATAGAATTCTAACAATAAGTATGAGCCGCTTGCTTGTAAATAGTGTTCATTGAAAGCAAAACTTAAGGTAAATTTGCTATGGTTTATCATAACATTGTTCTTACTTCTGTATAATATTTTCATCTGATAAGTGACATGCCTATTTACATTTCAAAGAACAATAGTGACTTGTGAAGTATTGGAATGAAATACAAGGAAGGAATGATATGTTTTTACAAACAACATATATAATATAATATATATTTATTGTACATCTTATCAATATTTTATCAATTTCATCATTTTATCAAGGCAATTTGACAGTTGTTAAAAATATATTTGTAAGATATATCTATCTTCGGACACTAATGGGAACCTTTTATATACATGTGCATGTATTTTGAGTTGAAGTTTCACAGGCGTTCAATAGACATATTACTCTACAAAATTCTCTTTAAAAACAACTGTTTTACTAAAGAATGTATACCCCTTCAGACCTTTAAATTTGTCTACTCTACTGATATGTCTCTAGTATATAGAGGAAGCTGTTTTACTCCAGAATGGTTTGTGATATCCAGTCTAAAAACTAGCTAAATAAACCATATTGAATGTAATAATACCTATTCAGCGGAGTCATGTGACGTATATATCAATAGAAATTGATATTGCTAATGTATTGTCAACATACATTTGATTTATGATGGTTATACTATTTGTCTAAATCCCTAACCAATTTATCCATATCACATGATATGACAACACCAGAATATATCTGATGTTTCCTTATTTATTATCTCTTGTGGCATTTTAAGTTCTGACTCACTTGCTGATTGCTTATAATATGTAAAGTTGAGCAACATTGTACATTTTTGGCATTTGGATGTTGGACATGTTTGTAATTCTATTAAATTTAATGGTGATCATCTGAGGTATTTTAAAACCATTCCTTGTATCAATAACAATTTTTATTTTCATCTGGATATTAGAGAACTTTCTACCGCAAGATTGTACTTGATTTTAACTATGATTCCACATTACATTTATCATTCCACTGTTGGAATATGAGTCTCTTCTCATATTGAGAGGGTTAAGGCCATAGTTTGCCACACTGTCCAAGTGCAGGTTAACCGACTTTACACACTTTAGAGAACATTTTTACTAGAGAACTATAAGATGTACAGGTCTTCTCACGATGTTTTGCTTCGCCGTCGTAGCAAACGATATTTAAGCCACCACTACCAATACCGCCACCACCATATACTTGTACCACTATGCTATATGTACTAAGCATTTACATTTAAACATATACCACCTTGAAAAGTACAATACGAAAACATAAATGATCCTCTTACAATTAGCCTGAAGGTTTCAGTTCTCAGTTCTGTCAGTATTTCGAAATAGTCTGACCAAAATCACTAGCTATTAAGAACAACTTCAATTTCTATGTTTTCGTTCCCTTGAACTTAATAGAGACTCGGGTTATGAAATTTTAACATGGTTCCTCCATAAAGTGGTAAAAACATATCATGTGATTATGACTGTTTCAAGTCCAAACTGGGCACTGGACCAAACGATTATATTAATGATGAACATGTAGTTATACATGTATATATACCCATACTTGACAGCACAGATGTTTTTATAATGTGATTATCCTGCCTAAGTTCACTGTTGGACATAGACATCTCCTTAGTTGTTTTTGCCCATAATCCACACGTTGGGGATGCACACCACTATAAACATAAGATATAATTTCACATTAGGTGCACATCGCAAGCCGTCTAAACTTATTTTCTTATAACTTGTACTTACTTTGTCTACCCTCTAATTTTACAACTTGTAGGAGATGAAAGCAATGCTTTACACAACGGTGGAGGAGGCTCCGTCGGCTGAGAATGTGGAGCCGGAGGTACTGTCCCGGCACTTTGCCAACTTCGACGAGACCTTCTTCCACTACTGCGATCAGGAGCTGAAGAAGATTAACACATTCTATTCAGGTATTTAACAGAGTTTCTTATTAAATAGATTTTGTTATAGGTCAAGTGATCCAAGTCTTTTCTTATTCAAAAGGCTCGTCCTATTTTACTCTCTTATCATTATCACTATCAATTCTACAGTGAACATGAATCTCCCTTCTCAGAATTACAAGGGTAAAGGCCATAGCTGCGCTGGGTAATTGTGGTATGCCAGTGTTAACTTTTATTATTATTACCAAATGAACACACGGTCCCAAATGATCTGATGATACGATCTGTGAATACCATCGGTCTTATTTTTTCATATATCACGTAGAAATAATCGTTACATGTTTTATGTGAGGCATAAATACATCTGAAGTACCGCCCTTCTCTAATGCCCTTCTAGAGAAACTAGCGGAGGCCACCCGCAAGTACGCCACGCTCCAGAGCGAGCTGAAGTCAAACTTCGACACGATGAAACCGAGGAGCGGTGGCGACAAGAAGGCAGTGCCGCGCCGCAAGGTGCAGGAGCTCAAGCTGGCGTTCAGCGAGTTCTACCTCAGCCTGATCCTGCTGCAGAACTATCAGAACCTCAATTATACAGGGTTTAGGAAGATTTTAAAGAAACACGATAAGGTAAGCGACAATAGAATGATTTGTATAAAGAATACCTGTACATAACATTACGCCTATATTTTCTCGAAGAGGTAAGCAGACGAGTACGTATATTGCTTTCCAGCCGTCTGGATACGCTCTCTTCGAGAAGCCTTCGGGATCAGTTGGCCCTATGGTCCCAAGATTATTATTCTTATTATACCTTAATTATACCAATTTGATATTAAACTTCATGTGGCTTAAAAGAGGAGTGGCTTAAAAAAAGCGTAATTTTACGCCTGTAATCACCAAAGGGATAGGCAGAGGAGTGTAGTATACTCCCATGCCATAATAAACGCAGTATGGAATTATGATCTCATGTCGTGTGAAACTGAGTCACCACTTTTAACCATTAATTAAACATATTCATCATGATACTTTAATTGTATTCATTATATATTCCAATTAGCGTGACAATTTTTTAAAATAAAAAGAGTTATTATATTAATAAAATTACATGGCAGTCAAATTAATGTGATAAAACAATGTAATAAATGTGATAAGGCGATATCTCGGACAGATCAAACTCCTATTAGAAATGTAACCGATATTTTAACTTCAAAAACGAAAACATCTTTCAGGGTACCAACATGTGCATGTAAGATTATAAAAAAACAATAAAATTTATTGTTAATAGTTGTTAAACGTTAGCAATGGCGCGCAATGGAGGGCGGAGCACGTGGAGACTTCGCACTTCTACACGAACAAGGACATCGACAGACTTATCAGCGACACCGAGGCCACGGTCACTAATGACCTGGAGGGTGGTGATCGCCAGAAGGCTATGAAAAAACTTCGAGTCCCACCGCTGGGCGAGCAGCAAAGTCCGTGGACGACTTTTAAAGTTGGACTGTTTTCCGGATCGTTCATCGTGCTTCTCATCACAGTTGTTTTATCCGGTAAGTCCAACTGCTTATAATAAAGTTGCTTCAAATTGTTGTATTGCTGTCCGAATACCCTGTAAGGATCCTGCCGTGATTATACAATAAATGAATATTATGTTCGTAAAAAAGAACCAAACTTAACTTTTAAACTATATATTTGTTTTCATATAGACAAAAACTATCCTCGTTTACTTGCAGTAAGTAAAGTTGCATTTGTCTTGTAAATTAGATCATTGATCTTAGATAAGCATGGCTAAAATCAAATACTCCAAGTTTCTCTGTTCATGTGAGGCTTTAAGGTTTTCATTTTTTGATTCTTAAAGGTTTTTCCTCAATGTATATAAAGGTGCATTATGTCGATACCTAAAGTCAGAAAATCTATGGGCAGCTATAACAATTTTTTTCTTGAAAAAGTTGCAATAGAACAAATGATCAGAAAGTAAAATTGGAAAAAAAAAATTCTAAGCTTAAAAAGTATACACAACTTTGTCTGTGAACTAAGTTTAATCTCTAATTTTATGTACATTGCCAGTGTTTTTTGTTCCTATAAATACAAAAAATAAAGTATTTACAAGAATTCTTCAATTTTCGAGAATGTTGAACTTTCTCAATAACAATGCCGATTCAGGCGACACGGTATCTTGAACATAGTCGTGAAATAGCGAAAGATCAATATCAAACGACGTCGAAATAGATATAACTGTGAACTGGACAACTTGCCTCGTTACGTCACTGACCTAGCTGTAGGTGGCTGGCCGTCAAAATTGTAACGCCATGCAAAAAATATGTGTCAATGATCTTTGTTGCGATGGATTTTTACTAATAGTATGATTTGTAGTACATATTAGAAAATGTTCAAGTAATCAGTTTGACCTTAAATTGCCACCATTGGATTGTAACATAAGTCCTGCTAACTTAGTGTTAAAACGTGCCATAATAATCAACTTGTGGAATAAACTAGAAATGGTATTTCAGTCTAACATTGATCCCTGAGTTGTTAAAACTTCAATATTCTATATTCATTCCGTTTATAGCAACAATCATCTTCTAAGTTCGTTAAGTTGTACTTACCTTTCTTCTTAATGATCCTGTTATTTGGAAGTCAACTCTCTGAACATTTTTGAGCAAAATGAATTTATCATCAGTTGTAGATTGTGTCGCCCTTGATTGACATCTGTTTTAATGATTGGAAATTAAGTCAAGGGCGAGCGGCCTCTATTCTATTTTTGTTCAGACAAGTTCATGACAATTTATACTACATGATCTGCATTATGTCTTTTTACATGTCTATACTCTCGTAACTAAACTCTCTCGTATAAAATGTGAGATAAAAAAAACACATAGCTTAATTTTATTTCGGTCAGTATTTTGTGTGTAATTTGTGATAAATCCCATTATTTCAGTATTTAAAGTACGAGAAGATTACATCATAATCTGGGCGGCCTTCTCACTATTTGACTTACCAACTGCCCCATAAATTGCGCTCAGCAAACAAGATATAATAAATTGGTTTGCCTACTGTGCACCTTATGTTTATCTGGATTATTATCATTGATTCAATATGTGGAGATTACTCAACAGATAAACTTCTAATATATGATTTCGTAGCCTTTACGTTAAGCTTTGTCCACATCCGGCCCATTATTGGCGTAAAATTATATACTAGCCCGTAACATATTATACCTATGGCTTGTAAAAATTGCGACGTAAGACGGTTATTTAGGTATTAAGACTTAAAGTGCTTAGTTAAAATTTATTGCCGTTGGATTATAGATTATCTTATGAGCTGGTGCCGTTAATCCCTGTTTGGTTATGGAATTCGACGAGGTTTTTTTTCTAATGAAGAGCAACAGTACTTGTAACTTGGCCGATCTTCTTTATTATTTATAAATCTGAACAAAGTAGAAATGTCCATGATTTCGGTGCTATCTGTGATTTCGAAATAAAGGCTATTTCTTAAGCTGGTATGGTTATCTACACGTTGCTAAAATCCAAATACGTATTTTTTAAATATCTGCCAGTTTCTCTATTCAACCGAACCAGTCTCCCACAAGGCTAACAAAAGTATAACTTATGCCAGAAGTTACAAAAATGCTACCAGTCGAATGTGATATGTTAATGACATAATTGTTTTGTAATAAACCTTTCTTCCAGCACTCTTCCACGAAGGCGGCACAGAGAACTTCAAAACGGCCTTTAGATTATACCGCGGGCCGTTTCTCCTGGTGGAATTCATATTCTTGATAGGCATTAACGTGTATGGCTGGCGGTCTTCCGGAGTCAATCACGTGCTTATCTTCGAGCTGGATCCGAGGAAACATCTATCAGAACAGCATCTGATGGAGCTAGCAGCGATATTTGGAGTAGTTTGGGCTCTGAGTATCTTGAGCTTCATATACAGTGCCAGTTTGAGTATACCGCCCTTCGTCAACCCGCTCGCGCTCGTCATCATCATGCTGGTGTTTCTGATGAACCCGCTGAAGGTCTTCCGACACGAAGCCAGGTTCTGGTTTTTGAGAATATGTGTAAGTGTTCATGTTAATATTATGGTTTTTGTTTAAAAATTGATTGTTGCTTAAAAGTTCTAGATCAGTGTAATTAAGCTAATAATAGCGGCAATTCCACTCAAAAACTAGCATTTAAACTTTTTTATTCATTTTTGTTGTGTATAAAAATCTGTTTATCTTCCCAGGGTCGGATCCTAGCAGCGCCCTTTATGCCAGTTCTATTTGCCGACTTCTGGCTGGCTGACCAGTGGAACTCCTTCGTGGCCGCTTTCATCGACTTCCATTTTCTCATCGCCTTCTACGTATCCAGTGGCGACTGGTTCAATGTTGATGGTGAGTTGATATTTGAAGATATTAACTTTATACCTTAATAATACGTTACAATATAACAATATCTTATAATATTTCAAACCCGACTGTAGGCCATTCGACCAATATATTGCACTATATGTATCCACAATCACTTGTATGCATGTATACAAGTTTTCAAAGCATTCGAGTAATATTTTCAAGCTTCCAAATTAGTAACCAAATGTAGCCCTGGCCTTGATACAATATATCGTAATAACTACCTACCCTTGAACTACCTATCTACTACCTTTGAACAACGTCACCAACAGCAATCTGATCTCACACTAGGCAGAACTAATACTACGGTAATCAGAAAGTACACTACATATATACAATTTAAATACAATCTCATGTAGATAATGTCATGTGTAGACATGTTTGTTCAGGGTGGTTATCAAAACTACATTCTCTGGCCCAACCGTCAGTTTCGGTTACCGCTAAACCTAAGAAGCTATTTCTTTTTGGTAATGTAACGTTTGGAATGTCTTTCATATTTAGAATTATATAAGGCAAATTTTATTGTATTCTATGAGACAGTTGCAATATTTTACTATCAGTCATGTTGTTGGTGTAAATGTATCTCTAGATTTGTATAAATATTAGAAACTACATTTTTTAACGATGAATAATTAATGTTTCAAAACCTATAACATATTAAATTTGATGTTGATTTTTTTTTTATTTTTTAAATCATAATTTAAATTAGAAATCATAATTTAGATAAGTAGTGTGAAACCATTGCCTAGAATTTCTACTCTGCTCTATAAGACCCTTCAAATACATTGTAGCTAACTTTGATTTTTGTGAATTCTTCTCTAATATCCTTTAAAAAGATGGAACCAAAATTCATAAGTGCGAGCATTTCTCCTCTATCTATTTTAGATGGTTGTAAACAATGCTTGCAATAATTGGTTCCATTTGAAGTGATGTGCTTGTCAGGTACATTTATAAAGGTGTTTCAACTTTGTTCTCAGAGATAGCAACTTAATATGAGTCTTTAGTTTCATATCAAATAGAACATCTGATTTGTTGGAATTGGATACCAATGTTTACAATTATTCAAAATGTTCTTTATTTACTTCTAAAAAATATCAAGTTTGCAACCTTTAACCCTTCTCATTCTAAGAAGAGACCAACAAAGAAACACTAAAGGGGTTGGTGATGATGATATAACATACCTAATTATAAAGAAAGAGTTGCAGTCTTGGTAACAGAAGGAAAGGTGCTTCTTTATATAAAGAAGCTACCCAACTATTAGTGAGTAATTACAAGTGCCACTCCAACAATCACATGCCACTAATAGCAGCTAAAACAGGCCTTGAAAAGGATTTAAAACTGCTAGAAACATTCGTTCAATTAGCATATGCTAAGTATTGTTAGTATTAGTATCTGTCCCATCAGTAGTGTTTGTTCCATCTATAGCATTAGTTCCACCTTAGTATCTTTTCCATTTGTAGTATCTTTTCCACCTGTAATATCCGTAGTACACATCCTACCTGAAGTCCTATGTGATGTATTTTATTGATATAGTTATTTTTGTTGCTGTTTTATTTCTTCGTTTATAATCACACAATTCTCACCACCGACCAGCGGTCACGTCCACAGATACCTTCGAATCGTCTATGTGGTTTATCATCAGCAAGGCGGTGGTGAACATCATTCCCGCTTGGGTCCGTTTCTGGCAGTGCCTGCGCCGGTACCGGGACAGCAAGGAGGC
>DWME01003595.1:0-17886 GCA_018244795.1 Parelbella ahira ahira
TCAGCGTGGCAAAATTCTGGGCTAAAACCATTTAGGGACTTAAAATGTGTTTGTCATCGACACGCTAAGAAGAAGATCATTGCCATTACAATCATCAACAATTTTTTTGTTCCGTCGTTGGAAACACATCCTAACGGTTTAAGACATAGACGAATACGCTAATCAAGCTTGTAACATTATCAGGAATGAGCAATTATAACCGATGAATAGAAAACTTTTCTCCTTCTTCTTCCTCCAGGCCTGTTTTTAATTTTATAAGTACGCGAATCACAATAATATTAGTTAAAGGTTGTTTTGAGGTGATTCAACCACATACATATGCATATCAGTAAAAGAAAGGCTAGTATAGTTTACATCCTATTGTTTTATTAAAATTATTTTTTTATGTACAACAACCGTACAACTGAACTTTCTTATATAATATAGTGATTTAACGTTTTTTAATTTTATTTTGATTTACCGATTTGTACATGGCAGTGATGCTATCTTAAAATATTAAGAAATTATTTAAAAAAACGTAACTTCACGCCTGTAATCCCCGTATAAAGTGTGGAATTTGAAGTGACAATATACTCTTTTAGGTAATGCAGTTTAGTTCTCGCTCTGCCATTCCCATATTTCCAATAGAAATGTGTGAGAAAATCTATTTACTAACTTTGATATTTCAAGTGCGCTATTCCCAATGGATGCGATATATTCTTGGTTGGTATGTGATATAGTATCACACTCGGCTAGCGTAGATCAAGGCTTACCTGCATATGTCGCTGTTTATACCGTATATAGAGCGCTCCCGGTCGATGAAGGGAGGAAAGATGGCAGCGTCTGTGCCGTTGATCATATTACATATGCCAGGCTTCGTTTCACCGTCTGGGCTCTCTTCTGGCACCCAAAAATTAAAATATTCTGACCCGTTGTAAGTGACTAGTTTTCCTAATTCCAAAGGATCTTCAAGCCCCCTTTTGGCGACATATTCAAGGCTCGGTTTATTGTGTTTCTAAAATTATAATAACATTTATTAAAAATATACAACATTCATTAAATAATCTAGTAAAATTAGATCATTTAACGGCAATATAAAAAGTAAATCATTTATTTAATACCGTCATTTACATCAGCAAACCGTGTTTTATCTACATTCATGTATATAATGCATATTAAAACTTAAACTTAAACTTAGCATATTAACAAAGTACTGTTATTAATTGTTCTTATTATAAGTATGTATTAAATATACCTAAATATGATATGATATCGCATCAGAAGATTGCAAACTTGTGGAGTAATAAAATTTATAATAGTATGCAATGATAGGTACATTTGCGACGTGCTTAATCAATTACTATTTACTGCCAAGTCCCAGTGAGTAGCGTTCTGGCAGGGAATGCTTCTAGAGGTATCTGCTATATGTTTTGTACATCCTGATATTTTCGTCATCTCGCCAAGCAGAGATTGCTGCCGCACGGATGCAGCGCCTGCTCGACTTACTACTGGAGTGGCTGGATAAGTAGAGGATGGTCGTCAATATCGGTAAGACGATCGCCACACTTTTCAGCCGCAAATGTATCATGCCGTCGACGCTGAGTTTACGTGGCCGGATGGTAGCTTTGAAACCCGTGGTTAGGTATCTTGGATGCCATATCGATCGCTCGTTGCGCATGTGTGCATAGGTGGAACACTCGGCCCACCAAGTGCGTACCGCACGAGTGATGCTCCGACCGACACTAACATCCAAGCTGCCGACTCATACTACGGGTGTATAAGACATACATCTGTTTACGGCACACCTACACGGCACCGGCATGGTAGGCGCTGACATCTGAGTCGCAGGGCCGGCGCCTCCAAGCACAGCCGAGTCTGGCCCTTTGAGGGATCGCGGGGGCGGGCCGCTTTGGCGGACCGAGCCTACAATGGGACCCATGCCCATCTCAGAGGCTTCGCTCCTCTGCACGCCTATCCGACTGACGGCCACCCACTCTCGCGGGAGCTGGAAGGATTGAACGATGCTGTCTAGCATCGATGGCCGGCGAGTGACGACCACAAACCACAACACCGTGTGACCTCTGAGACTGCCCGGGTAAAGAGGGGATCCTCGAGACCTGTAGTTTCATATCCATACGGCGAAATATCTGTCGCGGCGTATGAACGACCTCTGCTACTATGTACATCTCGATACATCACATACATACGTCGTCGGGGACACCGCTTCAATCGAAACTCGGTTTGTCAAAGGGGAGTTTAATTGATATCAGGTACGACTACATTTACTTGTTGTCTGAGATGCTCTTTGATGACTTTGAATGTGTGTGTGTGTCGGTTCATGCTATTTCCGTAATGCACTACACCGAATGAATTTACCCGTTCATTGAGCTATGCACATAGCTTCTGTGCATCCTTTACAACACTGCTATGCTGTAGCTTAATTGTGATATGGATCTGTAGCCAACCAAATATGGAGGCCATTTAAGTAGACATTATTTTGATGTATATTAGTAAGTAATTTGTAATAATATAGTTTCATACACTATTAGTGTTAAAAAAAATTTGGGTGCCACAATAAGCTATTGGAGCGCTTACAACTTTCATCTTAAAATAAATGTTTTCTGTCAATTAGCAGGAGTAATTGACACGGTTCTTATGAATAGATTCCGTCCAAGTGCGTGACACGTGAACCGGATTTTTTTTAATTTAGAATTTCTAGTAGCGTCTCGGAGTGTGAATCTGTGCCCGGTATATGGCAATAGGCTCACTACCTATTTCATGGGACTTATCCGTAACCAGTGAAACGTGGAAGTATACAAAACTCGTCCGCCTACCTCTTCGGGGATTACAGGCTTGATGTTACATTATTTTTAAGACAAGAGTAATTTGTAGAATGTTTCATTTTTAGCGAATAGAAATACTTGCAAAAACACCGACGATAAAAATGGTCGCTGCAGAAACAAACTGTTGGCGAGTCGTGCCTGGTTCGGGCACATGGGTGGGTGTGTCTTACTTGAGTAGAGAAGATGATTTGCAATAAGACTTTCGTATCAAACATCTGGTTGCCGGCCGAAGTTTGTGTAATATAAACGATATACAGTTCATGATACCACCGCGGAAGTTTGAAGAGAGCAAATAATTTCTGCGCACTAATAGGTACTGCATACATTTCATGGAACTCTAAATAGATACATATGTGGAATATTATTCTAAGATATCGTTTTGAACAAACATGCACGCTGCTTATGAATTCTGGGTATTTCGAATCAAAGTCAAATAATTGGCTCTCTAATATAGTGCATTTAATTGAGTTTGTGATCTCGAATATTGCAAATACAAGTTCCGCTCCCATTCCAAGTAGAGTTGAATATGAACGCATATCGCAAATAAGCAAACAGCGAAAACAACGTTTCAATTGCTAATTAATAGACAGTAATGGATAGGAAAAATGACATGTTCGAATAGGAAAAATGACAATAAGTAGGAATATATGTATATATCACAGTATTCTTAAGGTATTAGAATGTCATGTTGGTCTGTGTATGTACGTACAATTTGCTTCACGTATAAATTTATATGTAGGTACATTGCACCCATTATTAATGTTGAGCAAATGGTGCATCATGCTCCGAAGCGGTACTAATAAGAGTATGACAAATTAAAGTATGAAAGGAGAAAATGATCATAAAAACACTATTAGAACAGAAAGTCGTATTCTGTTAGAATTATGCTCAGATTCAGAATATATCTGGTCTAAGTTAAACAACAAAGTTTTATAATATGCTAAGCCCTTTGTGAGGTTGACAGTAAGCTCGTTAGTCGACAGTTAGTCGTACGTCAAATCCTCATAGTTTAGTTCGAATCATAGCGAATCCGGCTTTTGAGCGCGATAAGGTTCTTACGTAGGAACAATGATGAAACTGGCGTTAGTTAAAATGCAGTGCTGTCCATTATACGATGTTCTGCTTGAACATATTTTGATGTTCACTCTAACATAATTATTCTACAACAATAATATCAGAAAAGGTAAACTGATGGTAGAGAGGTCAGTGAATGAGAGGCTACGTTGCGATATTTTCATTGGAAATCTTTATCGCTTTTTGAGTAGCGAACTCCTGGGATTCAAGTCTTAGTGCGTGTAAGTAACGAAGAGGGCGAAGCAATTTTATAAAATAAAATTGTATTTCAAAACTTCGCTAGCTTCGATAGTATTAGAATAAAAACGCAATATCACGCCTGTAATCCCCGAAGGGGTAGGCAGAGCAGTGTAGTATACTCCCACGTTTCACCAGTTAAGTTTAAGTCTCTTGTAATAGTTGGTGAGCCTATTGCCATACAACGGGCACAGATCCATACTCCGAGTCACTACTAGAAATTCTAAATTAGAAAATTCCAATAGTATTCCACCCGTGATTTGAACCCAGGAACTCCCGATCGGCAGTAGCGCTTGCAACCATTCGACTAACAAGTCTGTTATTAGTAGATATTAGATAGATATTTTAACTAATAGACATATCCACTATTAATTTTATATTGTTACGGCAGTTTCCTTTTGGGGCAGAAAAAGGGCACCGAATGTCACATATTTCTATCTTTATACCATCAAACGGGCATCTTCTTGATCGTTTTGATTATCACTATTGATCACTCTCTTTCGACGTTGAAGGCTAGTAAATTTAAAAAATCTCTACTGATCCCCGATAAAATATTTTGTGCACGATTTGCAATCCGTGTGGCAGATTTGTCATCATTTCCGTTGCACCGGTAAAGCTATTTAAAATACGTCGTGGTTCAAGCTAAAGTAATAAAATCAAGAAAACTTTTCAGAAATACTTCACGAGAATTATTTATTAAAAATTAAGAGAAAAGTGCAGAGACGGCGTCAAGCGGTGCCGGCACTCAATTGTAAATTCCATTTTCAAACACTAGCAAAATGACGTGTTTTTACCTTTTCATTTCTTATTTGTTACACGGGAAACAGTAAGCCACAGGGAGAGGAATATAAAATAATTTATGACAGAATTATTCGAAATATGTTACATTAATTTGTGTTAAATAAAAATGGATAATATGATATGTATTTTTGCTTCGGACAGTATTCAGAAGAGATATGCTATTTCTATGTTCATTAAGGGGAAGTGGTTTATTATAAAAGATGGCAGTTGCTTTTTTCTTTGAATTAGAATTTTGAACATTTCAACATAAGGAAAGTATCTATCAACATCACAATATGACGGCAAGGAAGAAATTTAATTTGTCGATAGATGGATGGATTGACTCATTCCAGACTGCGACGTTAATGGCACTTCATGAGGATTACAGGCCTTCCTTCCTACCCGAGAAGTTCACATACGAACAATTACCCCAAGATGATCAATTCACGTTGTATAGGCTGTAATGGTAGACCTACATCTGATTCTCGCCTACTGATATAGCGTAAGAGGAGGCGGGAGCGGAAGTCTGACAGACGGTTGAGCGTGTAGGAGTGCGAACCCGTGGAGATAGGAGTGTGGACCGCCACTTATAGCTCTAACATTTTCACGTTAAACACATAAACGGGACAAACGGCATTACGCCAAGCACGCTCTCTGCGAGGGTTGAAGTATATATTATCACTCTGATCGATCGACCCATTTGTCATTTCACTGTTGGAACATGGGTTTCCTCTCATATTGAGAGAGGTAAGGCCATAGTCTGCCACGCTGGCCAAGTGCGGGTTGGCAGACTTCACACATCTCAGAATATTATTACTTTTTTTATCACGCTGATCCAATATTTAATCAAGTACGACAATCAGGTAAAGAAATTATACAGAGTTAATTACCTACTGATGACGCTAACAGGAATCTAACAGAACAAAATAAGATCAAGAAACATTTTGATATAATCTATTCAAAGAGCTGCCAATGCGAGTACCTACTCTTGTTTGGTACCGACATCCGGTAAAGTCGTTCCATGAGGAATTTGTTCGAGAGCATATATTTGCCGAGTTCGACGGCACCCACAAAGTAGACCCAAGTGTCTGTTGTGCAAGTTGTAAGATGTTCATGCACTTTGCGCTTGACGAGTAAAGAGGACGGGCAGACCGCAAACGGCCGTCGTTGGCGAAGCCGGAGGCGTTCTAGCACACATCCTAGGTCTTATAGAACACCATGTATACATATTTAACATTAATATAATTAACAGAACGAGTTTTGAAAATAAGTTATTGTTCATAAAGTAGGTTTTTTTGTATAGAATAGAGCAGACGTGTAACAGAGAATTTTGTTTTAGATAGAACAATCGTCAATGTAAGTATGTAAAACGAATTTTCTCTCGGGACGTGCTAAAACACCCGAGGGTATGCAATCTTGATACATTTTAAAGCTAACTCTATAAAAATCCACATATCGCGTAGATTCACACGAGAGCGGCTCGTTTAATGTATGCTTATGAGAATCACTAGGTAAACATATAACACACAGGGCCTTTAAAGTACACCAAGAAGAGGTAAAATACAAGCTGGCGGCAATGCTCTATGAAAATATTTACTTCACAATATACTTCACATTTTGTTATTATTTATACAAGTTTTCATTCTGTTGAAGACTAAGTTTGTGATGAATAGGTATACCAAATATAATTTTTTGTTTATATTTTTAGTTATCAGATATATTTCCTAAAAGTGTTCTAAAATATTATATTATGTAGGTATATTATATTAATATTATTACCTCATATGTGAACAAAAAATAGTCAATCCTGTCTGTGCCACAATGCATAACATATTTTAAAATAATAAAAAAACAAAGATCAAGTGATTCTTTTACGTGCTTTAATATTTTCAATACATAGCAGTATGGAAATTGTATATGAGAACATCGACCACTTTATCGTAGAATTAAATTATTCTAATTATCTACACGCAAAGTCGCGAGTACAGCTAGTGTAAAAATAAATGTTCCTAACTCTCTTTTAAAAAAAGGCCAAACAAACATCTACCTGAAAGAAGTCTGCATCAAACAAAAGTTTCATAAAATTCGTGAACAATGAAAAACGACAGCTCAAAGTTTTATTTAATAAAGCGGCGCTGAGAAATGTACTGGAATGTTGGAATGAGAGAACATTGTTTCAATTACAAAAAAGAGAGACAGGCCAGCCGGCTGGCCAGCTACTGACGTCCCACAGACATAATTGTTTGAGCCATAATGCTTTTTAAGTCTCACTGATCAAAATCATAACATGTAATCGCACTGTACATCGCACTCCTGCACAGATTTGCTTGTAAGTCTATGAAAAGATTCATAGATTTTATACAACAATTGACATAGACAACCATTCCGCAACAAACATAACTAAGTGTAGGCCGTTAAAACTTGCTATTAGCATATTCCTAGCCGAAGACGAACAAGTCCATAAAGTTTTGCCCAACTTTAGACTGCCCTAGACTTTGCATAAGCCTCATTAGGACTAGAATTTCAGATTATATTACATAAGGTCTTCACGATTTCATCTTATCTGTACACACATTGGTACCAAACATCCCTTTTCAACTAGTCTTATTCTTCGCCACTCAATTTTATGACCCAATTTATGATTCCACTGTTGGAACACAGGGTTAAACCATAGTCTACCAAGCTGGCCAAATCCGAGCCGGCAGCCTTAGGGATTTTTTTTGTAAACTATAAGGTGTGCAGACTTACCCACGACAGTCTTTCAATTAGGTTCATAAGAGATAAGCATTTCCGCGCCATTTGAAAAGGATTGAACAAGTTAATTTATAATTGCCAAACTGTCCATCTTTACTAGTCGGAGAGAATCTTTGAGACAAAAGGTTAGATTGAGTCGTAATTCTTTTTATACATTGTGACAGAATATACACGATTTTTAAATTAATTGCCTCCCGAAATTTGTGAGAGAGATGTTGATTAGTTACATGATGACCATCATTCTTGTTAGCTCGATAAAATAAAAGAATACGACTACAAATTTCAGACGAAGTGAACACCGTTCTGGTCTTTGTCATAAAACTTTTCACAGCAAATTAAGAAGAACGGTAATTAATGAGTAGAGGAACCCGAGCAAGGATTTTAACTGAGAATTGTTTTAGTTTCAATCGGCAACTCAGCTACAGGGTCGCTCATCGCGAAACTTAAACGATCAAAGCAATGCAATTAAAAGTTGGAGGTTTTTTCGTTTCGCACAGTTTCGCGTTTGCACCGTCGCAGCTATCGCAATCGTTTGTCTTAAATCTTCGCGCATATTATTTACAAGTTTCCGGACGAATCTTTAATCTCAGTTTTTTGTTCCCGTCAATGGGCAAGTGATTTGAATATTTTTATATGGGAATAAATTCAACGGCTTCATTACAAGACTATCAGAATGCCAAACCTTTAGTATTAAATGTACAATATAAAAACGCATATATTGATCGTGTTTTTTCCACAAAAATATTTGGGATAGAAGTAGATAGATATTGTAACCGGAAAGCGTACGTAGAATATGTCTGTAAGAAAATAAATAAATTCGTTTACCTACGACGACTAAGCGAAACAACTGATTGCGGTTTTTGGTATATCAAGGATATGTACCTCCAAACCGGTATGGTTTAACTATTTGGAGAAACTCAACAATGGTGAATGACGCGTTCTTGGTGCAAAGCAAATACACGCTTCAGACGGCTTGACACCATGAGAACCATGCGAACCCCATTTTGGACAATTGCGTATTTTACTGGTACCCTGTATTTATGTTTATGAAATAGCTACATTTGAAAAAAAAACATGATCAATTATTATTTATTTATGAACTAGAAACGCGAATAGGTTTGTAGTTGTAGCGACGTTGAAGACCAATATTTACCGGAAAAACTGCTATTGGAATGTGTCAACATAATATGTATTGAATCACCAGGGGAATTTAAAGACTCGCCGCTCACAACGTTCAAGAAAAAGTTATTTCAGTGGCTATTAAATAAATGTTACTATTTAAACAGTTTCATAAAAACGAGTTGTAATGTAATATAATATATTTACGAGCGGATTTGTTTTCTCTTTTCCTCTATCTACTACACAAAGGTAATACTATGAATGAATACAATAAATGCACAGATCTCAAGACGAAGATAGAAGTAAATCAGAGACCTATCAACCGATAAAAGAATGGACAACAACGATGGTAACTATTACAGATTCGAAATCATTAAAGTTACTAATGCACGTCATAAATATAGTGAAGCCGATATAAAAGAAGAATTTGAAATCGACATTCTGAACTAGGTATTTATAGATTTCGAGGACAGAAAAATGCAATACTCGCAGACACGGCCGTTTGCGAATATTTTCGTAGATCGGTATTTTGTTGAAATGTGAAAAATTTTTAATGTTCGTTCACGGCAATATTCACGCGAAGCGCGCGAATATTCCGACATAAACAAGATAGTGTGTATCACCTAAGGTTCACTCGATTGTGAAAATATTTACATCTATTCTTAGAATAAATAGGTAGTAAATGCTGCATGTCTACCCCGTAAGGGACCTGGCAAGGATACATGTAGGTACATACTTACATATAATTATATGAACGCAGATAGCTAGCGTACGTCGAAAACAAGTTTAAAATTCGCTTTAAAATTGCAGAAACTTATAATTATAATATATAATGTAAGAGTATGAGTAATTTATTAAGAACAATGGGACCTGGACGCCATTTCGCTACTTTAAAATTATATATTAATGCTATTTGTTTTTGTGTTAGCACATTAGATAAACTCGTGAGCTATGCATTGGCGGTAATTAAAATAATATATACAAAAATAAAACTCGTTAATTAAAGAATAGCATAATACTCAATAAATAGCGCACACACACACTCACAATAATAATAGCACACAACACACATAGGTGGGTCTATTGTTTCGAAATATAAAACAACTAGGTGTGAACCACTATTTTTATTAATTGTGGATAGTAATACTGTTAATGGTATATGATTTCAATTTAAATCGTGTTTCACGTTGCTTTAGTATTCACGGCATTTGTGTAAGATACCATCGTCGTTTAGATGCTGTTTATTAATTGTTTAACCTTTATGTCGAGAATGGACATCAAATGTTAACTTGTGATTAATATCGTAGACTGTAGAGGCCAGCGAAGCGAGGCGAAACACTACAGAAACATATTACACGGTATAGACAGTAAGCAGATTTTTTAGCTATACCTACTCAGATCAACAGAAGTCAGCATCACTAAAAAACATAACGTAACATCACGCCTGTAATCCCTGAAAGGGTAGCAGAGGGGTGTACTACACCCCCACGTTTCACCAGTTACGTTTAAGTCCCATGGAATAGGTGATGAGCCTATTGCCGTACACCGGGCACTGATCCAGACTCCGAGTCACTACTAGAAATTCATAATTAGAAAAATCCAATAGTACCCGACCCGGGACTTGAACCCAAAACCTCTCGATTGGCAGTCGCGCTTGCAACCGTTCGACCAACGAGGCAGTCAAGCAGCATCAATAGAAGACATTATTAATTAAGAAATATGCGCCAATGCTTCTAAGTACGGATCATTTTGCACTATTTTTAAATAATTAAACATCATAGAACTAGACAAATAAATTTGAAGATTTTTCATTGATTTCAGTAAAAAAATATTTAACTGACATTTTAAACGTTAATGTATTTAAAGTTAATGTACATGGGTATTTATTGATACTTCGTAACCCTATGTTCATTGTTTATGTTGTGTTATTAATTGATGGCCGTAGTCAAACTTGAGGAAAAGGAAGGTTCGTATCAACAAGTTTTGTGGGGCAATATTATTAGTCGAAAGTTTCTCTGTCTCCTGGCAGTGTGGCCTGAGCAGATACTATGAGTGATCGTCTCTAATATAAAATCATCTTTTAACATAACAGTAAATTATTAGATATATGTGGATACAGTCTATAGTACAAAGGATGTACGTAAAGAATATTCATGCGTATTTTTTACTGGCTGAAAAGGTCAAAATATAACATTGTCAGTGTTTTAGTGAGTAATACTTACAACCTTGCACAGTATCATGGATATACATAACAAATTATGTCTGAACATTTTATGGAGCATCATTGCTTGACATTAAGCCCAAGCATTTATTCTCATAAACATATGCGAAGGAAAACTAAAAATGTCATTTAATGTTTACTTTCCAAGCGAAAAGTTCCCCATCTAAGTAGGTTGATTAACTTAGACATGATTGGTACAATCTGTTATAACTTACCTATATTGATCGTCTCATAACTCATGTCTTCTGGAAGTAGAAAGACGTGGCTACTTTACATAAATACCTACTGGACCAGCTGCGAGAGTACCAACAATTACGTTCAATTTAAACGTCGACGACTTAAAATAATTACAATACTGAACTGTCAACTGTCACGTTTCGGCGGGATTTTATGAAAAGAGATTAGATTGAGTCCCCATTTTTATATTATGAAAATGAGGTTATCGTTTGTCACTATAGGTTATAATGACTGAAATTATAATCAAACCATAAATGAAGATTAACATGTAGGTACTTCGTGTGTTTCTCTTCATAAAACTTTTCCTTGTGCCTGTGGAAGTATCGAATCAACCCACGTGCGGCCGGGCGGAAGCAATTATATTTGGACGCGTGGGGCGCGCACATCCGGGAAGTATCTATTCGGTGACGTCATCACACTTCAATAACGATGTTTTCGCTACTCATATTTCAGATACGTGCTTGAATATCTATATGTATAGACTTATACATACGAAATTGTATTTGTAAACAGAGGATTAAATGAGAGCACGAAATATAAAATAGCTACTGTGATTGGTTGTTAACGAATATTTATGGGTTTAATATTTTAGTTTCGAAGACGATGGCCGATACTCAAAAGGTGTTAGGACAACTGACACAGAAATCAATTGAACCCTTGTCAAAGTTTGGCAATAAGCAGAATATTACTGCTTCTATTTATATTGCAAATCTGTGTGCTATTTTACTGACCGTCTTTAGCCCAGGTTGTAACCTCCACTTATAGAGTGGCAAGCGGGACATTCTATTCCAGTTTTCTGATGTAGCAGTGTCTGTGACATATGTACATATGTCACCTAATATTTTAAACTTATATGAAGTTAACTGATCCGCTTTTGGTCTGACCTTTTAACAATAGCTCAGACTATATAGTTTACGAAGCCCATCCCTACTTACATTGCAGGAATTGAATCAAATAAAAATCAAAATAGAATAATTCTATTCTACCAAAATTATTCTGGTAACCCTCCTATAACACGGTAGTTAGGTTCCTAGAAAATGCCGTGTTGTGTAAAAGCGTGTTGTTTGACACTGAGAGAAAGAACAATTATTTTAGCTTCTTAAATAATATTTATTATTCGAGTTTTATGGAGTTAATATTTTTTTATCTTATTTAGTCTGAGCACAAAGGTTTTTACAGTTTTCTTATTGTGTTATAGCGAAACCGTGTTGTATGTGAGCTATGAAAACCGTGTAACTTATCCCTTTATCTTGTTTTATATGTATTAATAAGTAATATAATTCCATGAATGTTATTTTGTTCTTACACGTCGTTTAAAACTATACATGTTTCTGAGTAAACAAAGGCACTAGAATAGAGAATAAACTTACATATCCTATCATAGAAAAACTTAGAGATCCATCTTCCTCCAGCTCCAAATTCTGCACGTCGTCAGCCAAGTTTCTTATTTGGGTGCATGCTATTTCTCCAATCAATCCAGGATTACGACAGAGGGATATGCCATCTAATAACACGTCCCCAACGCGCACGTTCATTATAGGACTGTTATATTCTCCGAAAATTCCATTTAGAGCTGCAGGCAAAACCACCATGAGACCCGGAAACAACACCTCTGCTATTTGAAGCACCGACTGAAACAATAGGACTACTATTAGATAAAAAGTTTTTTTTTAAATTAATACAGCTTCTACTTATACTAAGTATACCATCTATAATACAGTACATGTCAATTTACGAATATCATTAACAGTTTGAATGTAATGTACCTCTCTATAATAATTACGAATGTAAAGTAAATAAGAGTACCTATAAGTTTAGGGTAATTCTTATTGTTGTTCTATTTCAGTTTACCGATCCCAGCGTACTCTTCTTCTCTCCTAACAGAAATACCTACTATGCATCCATATTATTGTACCTTGTGATAAGAATGCTTTCACCTCACCTAAGATACGGTTGTTTCTAAGAACGAGTTTGAGAAATTGGATATTAATCTGTTTAGCCACGCAACATTAGGTCACCCTTTATGGCTTCCTTAAATGCTGATAATAAATGCACTATGTAAAGAAAAAGAGATCTCAAATACATAATATTTTAAATAAATATACAAAATATATAGAAATATATTATAAAAATGATTAAGACACAAATCGATACATATTCTAAAAATATAACTGTCCTAACACATTGACTGAAACATCATCGTGGAACCTTAACTTTTGAGACTAGGAAACGTGAATTTAAACAGCGGGTTACTTTCTGAGGAAAGGCGGATTTTCCGAAGTTGTGCACCGAAGAGGCTGGATCGGGCGGGGAGAAGAGAAAAACTTCGTATGAAAATTCGTGAGTTATAAAGTTCGAACAAAATTGTTATTATGCTTGCGGTTAAGTATAATCCTTTATTGCCGCGTTCGTTTTTGAAAATTTAAGTCTTAAGAGTAACACGGTACGTAAGTATGGATCAAGGATAAGTCTATCTAAAGGTAAACTTCATGCAAACCTCACACAATTTTTATTGCCTTCACGGAATTGAAAAAAAAATTGCAATATGTTAATTAAAGAACACAAACTTAAGTTTGGACAAAATTGAAATGCTATGATGTTAAAGAGAAATAAAAGACAATGGAGTGTCTATACATGTTTATTGTTGTAAGTCGTGACATATTATCGAAAACAATGAAGCCAACTAGATATCAAAGAGGTACTGAAAGCTAGACGTCACAATTCGACTGATCTAGTTAGTGCCTGCAAATGTTGTCTCCTCGTCATTTCCATACCGTGACCCAGTTCTTTGAAAATAGGTCAAATATGGATACTTGTTTTTCATTATCAAACATCAAATATAAAATTTATACCTATATTTTTCCTGTATAGTGTTTTTGTGTAACATCGCATAGGAGTGAGTGGGAGGTACGCGGAGGAGTTAGAATTTCAAATTAGGAATGACAAATTAGGAATGACAGATCCCTATAGAACGCCACCAATAGCTTTCTGATCGGTCTACCCGTTCAAGTGTTATGAAAAGTTTACATATAAACACATGCGCACTCACGTACAGACATACATACATAGTAGACATACATACATAGGTATAGTATTACCGTTAAGCAACATATTTTTATAATCTAAATAAAAAAAATTATGATAAAAGAAAAAATATAAAGTCAATTAATCTTGTTAAGAATGTCGTTACCCAATTTTGCGAAACAATTCAGATAAGTGGTCATGGATTTGCTTATCTTATCGTATTTCTAATAATAATAATTGTATTGTGTAACAGAAGTTGTGTAATTATAGGTGCATTCGATATATTCAAGATTAAATTTTCTCTTTTTGAACACTTTATTAAATGCAGGCTTTAAAAATCATAAATTCTATTAATTTAGTTTCCAGTGGTTGAGGTTCTCCGCAGTAGTACACGATTCTTACCATTTCTTTATTCTAACGAACTCCCGCGTGAATCGATATATGATTATAATTTAAGGAAATTACGCTGTTTGTCATTATTGTTGTGTAGACAAAAAAATATTGTTTAGGAAATTGTACATTCCTTGTGAAACCCTCTATAGAACTTTGAGTACACATTCGAATGCTCCGATAGTTGGGACACGGAGAGGGAACAAAATATTAATTATTAAATGCACACGTTTGAGGTAGTAAATGTATGTATGAGATTTTATTTAGACATGTAAATAACAGTAAATTCTAACTTTTACGACATTCTATGGAATATATTTAAATATTAATGCATGACGAGACGGTGAAAATATATTATTAAAACGATTAGATAGGGACGGAACGAGTTGAGAAGTATTAATTAGTTTTAAAATGTATGCCGGCGGGGGTCCGAGAGAGAGGCAAGATATGAACTACGCAATTTACGGTTCAGAGCCTTGGTGTACCTACTCATGTAATCGAAGTTAGAAGCTTGATAGCAGCCTTTGAAACTTAGTGCTGTCAGAGAGCAGTAACTTCTTGGAACTGTTTGAAACCACCAATGTAGAGCATACAACATTGGTAAGCGAACTGAGTTATTGGATAGAATACGGGTATCAATTTAAATAGTCAATAAATACTTAAAAAATAATAAAAAAAATGTTCTCCAAAGAGTGAGAACTTTACCAACTCGTATTTAGCCAGCGTGGCAGACTATGACCTTAACCCACTCGTTCCGAAAGGAGGTCCGTCTCCAACGGTAGAACGATAAGGGGTCGAAAAAAAATACTTGTACAAATTCTTCGATATTATGAGTCGTCTCTTCGCTATAGTGTCAAATCCCACCGATATAAAATCAGCTACGTAGACATCTATAGAAGGTTAGTTTTAAACGTTAATAGAATTCTCATTTACTCATTCAATGTCTTTTTAGTTGTTAATCATTCAATCAAAAGGAACTGAATGCATAAAAAGCAGTTCCTAACGTTCTGGCATACCTACGGGTATTTCATTGTCATCACTGGTATCTTTGTAGAATGCGAGAATATGAACGTCTTACTCCCTCGCAAGGGAAGTAAGGGGAATGTAATATAATCCAATAATTAACCAATTTTGATATTCGTCTCACAAAGGAATAGAGCGCAATCCAGACTCCGAGCTACTACAAGGAATTTCAAGCAAGAAAAATCAAATAAATTATATTTGCCTGAACCTGAGGACCGAAGCAAAGACCTCTTGTTCGCAGCCGTGAATTAAGTGACTATGGACTGAAGATGTAAGAGTATATCTAAATATTCAGATGGTATTTAAATGTGTTCAGATATTTTAAATTAATATATTCGTCGTTATAATGTCACTTAAATTACTGCCAAAAAGGCTCTTCTGCGAAAATTATTTCTGTTTTAGTCTTATACATATTATACATAAGTAAGTATCGGCTTAACGCAAGTATGGCTTTTCGGGAAGACCCTACTATAAGCAATTGTAATTTCTTCTATAATTGTTTAGTTTAGCGTTTATTAATACGCAGGACGAAAACGAAAAAAATACTTTTTAATTATAAAATATATTAATATTGCCTCATTCGAGAGTTTTCTTTAAAGTCCTATCCTAGTGGATTACTAGTGGTCTATTATGAACAATAATGGAAAAAAAAACTGTTCTATATCGCTATTTCAAACACAGATTTCCGTAGTCGTGTGTCGTAGAATTCTTTCAAAACTAATAATAATCATTAAAATCTTTCGAACACAAAGAATTAATACTAATAACTAAAGCAATCAAATTATTCCCGTAGTTTTCGGATTGCAGGTGTGTTCACATACATACGAAATAGTAAAAACCGTGCCCATAACAAGAATATTGTATTACGTAACTTTATATAGGTACAGTATAATTGCGTTCGACTGCGATCGAGCGGAAGATGTCTGGAAAATGAAGCAAAGCTTGTTATATCCCCTTTCAAAGGATCTCGTCGTACGTCTGAATGCAAGCTTCAGAAATATTAAATCTTGAGCTACTTGACAAGTACGACGTCTGACAATCGACTTTACCTTCGAATTTGTCTTTGAACGGCACTAAGTTTACATTATGAATTATCTTATTAATAAGACGTGTGGAGCGAATAAATTTATCAGTGCATTAAATAAAAACTTTTTAGGTTAATATTTAGGTACTTTATGTTAGCTGATCCATCTATATTTAATTCACCACATGCAGAATGGAAATTTCTAATGGAACTTAATCCAGATTCCCGCGCTAATTAGAAGCGTGATATTAGGGCGTTTAGCGAGATTAGTTATCCATAGTAACGAATTAATAACTAGTTCATATTAAGCTCCTCTATTTCTGTAACAGTAGATAATATTGATACGTTCAGACGTGTTCGGGAGTGGAGACCGCGACTTGTCAAATATATTGTAGGACGCCCTCCAGCTAGGTGCGAGTGACGATATACGCAAAGTGGCTGACACTGGTTGGATGCGAACAGCTGATGATCAAGTTCAGTGGCGTACCATTGATGAGGCCTATGTCCAGCAGTGGACGGGAGTGGGCTGATGATGATGATGAATATTGATATTATTGAAGCTTAATATGAATAGGTACTCCTGAAAATTATTGTTACTTCTGACAAGTTACCACCTGAGAAGTTTGTCGGAACCGAGCGATTTATTCTTAACAGGCAGATTTATCACGAAAAGAGCGACCGTCAAGAGCAAGGGCTCAAGGTAAAGGCACCTTGACACTATATACTTGGTCCTTGGCCCCAACGCGATTGCCCAACACGTACAGCCGGTTTTAAAGAATACATTTGAATGTAGCGCCTATCGGATTTTGATAAAAATATACCGCTTCCTAAGCTGTATATTATTTTTTCTACGTGTACTATATGCACATTTGTTTTCGATATATACATTATACTTACATATTTTCCCTATTTAATATACACACTTTTCCCCATGGGAATGTGGATAAACAATTTCTGTACAAGTTTATTTTCAATAGAAAGTACCTGATATTTTCGTCGATACCTCAAATTGTTGCCTAAGTTATTGACACAATTTATTTCTTCTGTGTTCCAGGGGTCTCCGTCCACGATCATGGAGATATAGGATGTCTTCTAATTTCCTACAAAAAAATTCATTGTGACACTACATGGCGGTGGAAAAATGAAATTTAAGGAATGCCACTTAAAAGGAAATTCATTTC
>DWME01003596.1:0-17885 GCA_018244795.1 Parelbella ahira ahira
GGCGCGATGGCGCTCGTTGGGGGAGGCCTATGTCCAGCAGTGGACTGAGATAGGCTGATGATGTGATGTGTGATGTGAAATAGGTGACTAGGAATTGACATTGTATAAAACAGAGAGTATAAGTATTGATTAATTAGAATTAACATTTTGGAATTTCGAAATTCAAATTTGATCATTAAGATCGGCCAACGATATTCTAATTTCACTAATATATGAACGCTAATAGATTTCACAATCTGAGCATAACATTGTATTAGTGTTGATATCAAATCGGATTAGTGGCAGTTCGATGCGCTAATTATATAAATCCATTCAAAATGATGTTCGTTTGTTAAATTAATTATGTTCAAGACTCTTAACAAGTTCGAAGTTATAATTAATTTGAATGTTAATTATAGTCTTAACTAGATTTTCCTTCTTCAATCTATCTTAAGATTTTTATAGTCTAAATCTTAATATACGAAAAGTTTTGCCAACATTGTATTTTCGAGTTTGATATATTTATATGTAATACATTTCATTTGGGCCAGAAAAAGTGTATATATTGTAGTATGAATTATGTTTATGCTATAAGAAATAAGCTTGGTTTGTTTATGCATAAAAAAAAATTACGTACACAATTATTCAATTTTGAAACATTTGCTTTGATACATCTAATAATTTTCAGTTCAATAATTTTATTTTCTAATAAATACAGCCATGCAACTGTAAAACCAATCAACGCAAACAGCAAAGCCAATTTAGATCCAGCGTCGCATCCATATCCTGTACAGCCAATGCAGGCGACACCGCTTTCCACTCGCGGTCCAACAAATGAAATTCTCGATCGAGACGAATGACTGCATCACTCTTTTTACAAGTTTCGATAACACAACTACAGTTGAACAGCGAACGGAGCGAAAATCTTCTCCATAAAATATGAATACAGCAATTTGTACTCGAGCGTATACAGGATGTGTTTCCTCTGTTAGAATTTTGTTTTAAGTACATAAAAATACATTTCTGAATACAAGTTGAACAAATATTGTACAGTATCTCTCATTGATTTTCTCATGTATAACATTATTGAAATCAGTGTCCACCGCGACCTCGCTGCAAACGGCGGAAGCTCATGAGGAAGGACCTCATACAGGTCCGAAACTAGTCGGGCCATCCCGATAAACGTACCTACGTGAGTCAAGCCGGTAAATATATAATCACATTATTGAAATCATTGCTGAATATGCAAACTTGTTATTACTTCCCGATTATTTATGAGAATGCGACTTCTAGAGATATCGATTAAATACATATATACGTATTTAATCATAATTTATAATAACATACAAGTAATATTTGGTTTACTTAATTGAATAATTCATGATAAACTGACCAATCTAACTGGGCTGCCAATGTTATTATTCCCGTCAAAATATACCTACGGTGTGAGCAAAGAACAGTCAAAGCAAATTATCAACACAGTACCAAACATAATTACGAACATGCCGCAAAAAAAAACAATCCTGCTTTGTAGACTTATTTCGAATGCAATTTCGGAGACAGCGAAATCATTGTGGAGTTCACGGAAACATAACGAGCGAAGTTGGAGCGAGTTGCGAGCAACGCGACAAGAAGCAACACGTAACAAGGTTTAGGATATGTGAATGTAAGATTTGCAAATCCAATGTGTACTCTGTACATACTTGAAAGAACATGTCCCAAAGTTTAGATTACTTATAAATATAAACATAAAAGGCACGCTCATGCTTAAGATATTAATAATATTCCATACGTATAATGACGATTGTTTCTTCTTGAATACTGTCTTCACCTTAGCTAATGTGTCTCTATTTCTTTCTTGTATAACTGCTTTATGTTCATTTTCAAAATCATTAAAAATTATCTTACACCGAAACAATTCATTGACCTTCATTGTAATAAAATAATGATTTAAATTGACCATATTGTGCATGTTTAACAAATATTTCATTGTAATACATGTGATTAACATTTATTATTCAATTAACTTGAGAAATAAGCACTTACTGTATGTATACTTTCGTGTTAATTTCCATAGCATTATTACTTTTTAGCTGACATTAGGCAAATGGCTCACAAATTTAATAATGGGCCTTTGTTATTTTAGCGCATATTTAAATTGAAAACATTTTATTACGTGAAGCGTGTGTTCCGTCCATGGCTTGATGAAATTTGCATTCATTAGGGGAGTGGTCGGCGGCCGTGAGGGAAATGTCAACGGGTTTTTCTTTAAGGGCCATCGTAATAATGAACGAGGCTCTTTTCGAGTTGTTGTAATAGAACCACTGGGAAATCCTACCGTCCATATTGGAATTAATTTAAACTACCATGTCGTTATAAAATAGCCACTGAAACAGGTAGCCTTAAGAGGGCTTATAACGGAAAAAAATTTAAAAGCTTAAAAATATTGGAAATATAGAATACTTTTGACTGTCTGTCTATTTGTTCAATCTTATTGTCAACTGTAATATTTATGGTACTGTAACACTGTATTTAATGTATAATATATTTTCGTTTTTAATATTCAAGAAAAATTATTTCCACTCTTCTCTTTCTGTTCAAAATCTCATAGATCTGCAACAAAATTCCTGTTCAACTCTGAGAAACTCGAAACTTAATTTCGATGCACTCAAGACTACATCAGCAAGACGAAATTCGCACAACTTTAATTCAGAACTATGACAGTAATTCAAAACAGAGTCCCCCCACCGACCACCCTCAATAATCAAGTTTGCGAGTTGCCCGTCCGAGATGTCGCCACAGGCGGTTCCAACATTGTCCCCGAATATCTTCCAAGAGATGTTCCAGTAAATTAACATATAATTGGGGATGAGACATGATCCTAAAGATGAGTTTCGGTTTAACTAATTTTAAATTCTGTATCAGGCCAAAAATATTTAACTAATCTACCGACTCAGCTTAAGGTATATTCAATTACTCTATTTCATTTTGGTAACACACTGAAAATATCTGAAAAACAAAATTTTCGGTAAGCCAAACTTGATTAAAGTTACAAGTATTATTATCAGCTGCAAAAGCTCAACTGGTACTCAGAAATAGCGGAACAGGTGTTCTACTGATGGCAAGTGTTAATTAGACAAACTTTATCTACGCTAAGCACACTGATGATGCACAGGGACCGGCTTAGTACGTCTTGGGTACACACGGGAACATAATTCCACGGGCACGCTCGTCCTAAAATAATAATAAAATTGTAAACAGAGCAGCTTTGTAACGTATTTACTAGATATTATGATGTAATACATTATAACGCAGCGTACTATAGCGGCTCCAGGACTCCCATAGTTGTCGAAAAAATCCGTCCCAGAAATGGGCCATAAAGTGATTGCAGTAAATACGACAATATCGTACATATGCAATTGGGAAGATTGATTGGAATTCGAACTATAACTTTTGAGTATATACTCAATTATGGTAGACATGCAATAGCTAAAGTTCAACATATAGTTTCTATAATAAGTATGTATGTTTATGTAATAGTACATACATACATTTATGTTACATTTTGTGTCATTGCCATTATGTTTCAGAACCCTTTTCATATGGAAAGGAGACACGTATCAAATAGAAGAATAATGAAAGCATTGATGATGACGATTGCAAAGAAGGTGAGGATGCCAGGTAAAACAATGTGTGAAGAGTCATCATCATAATCATTATCAGCCTACTCCCGTCCACTGCTGGACATAGTCCTCTCCAATGGCACGCCACTGAGCTCGATCTTTAGCTCTTCGCATCCAACCACTGCCAGGCACTGCGTATATCGTCACTCCAGCTAGCTGGAGGGCGTCCTATGCTACGTTTGCCAAGTCGCGGTCTCCACTCCAGAACACGTGAAAAGTAGGTAAATTTATAACATTTACGTATGGGTATTCTGAGACTTCAATGAGAATTGACTTAAATATTTTAATTATTTGTATTTTTAATTCAGTTTTTTATTAAAATATGAAACCGCGAATTTCGGAACATGTTAATTAAAATTAAATTTTGATATTAAACAATCCATAGATGAAAGTACACGACCGCAACACAACCAGCGTGGGAATTACGTGTGAAAATGAACAGCGCTGACATAATTAAAATGAATAAATCGTCCATAATAACATTTTTAAATTAAATAAGATAGATAGATATGATTAATATTTTTGCAAATATTTTTAGAAAAATAAAACCACTCATTAAAACTGTTCCTGAATTATTAGGTACTCAGCATTAACCCCTTTTTTCTATAGCGGGAAGTAACTCTAATACCAAGTTTAAAAGAGTTGAGGTGATACATTGAGCGGATATACTTGTAGGTTGGCGGACTACATATTTTGAAGACCGTTATGAAAAATTCCAAGGTTCGTACGTTTACTTATTATGGTTTATATGCCATCACAGCTAATAATATTTCGCAAGGTTAGAAGTGTGGTCTAAGCTAGTCTTTAGACCTCTACGGTCATGCGATCTGCCATAAACAGTCTTTTAGGATTTCTTTTTCAGAAGAAAGGACAGTTCTAAGATAAATTTAGTTATGTAGTTTCATTTATGATATTTGTTTCAAAGTAATTGCACGCGCACAGTAATACTAAT
Source organism: Parelbella ahira ahira (assembly GCA_018244795.1). Taxonomy (NCBI): domain Eukaryota; kingdom Metazoa; phylum Arthropoda; class Insecta; order Lepidoptera; family Hesperiidae; genus Parelbella; species Parelbella ahira. The sequence continues at coordinate 4,615 of DWME01003596.1, forward strand.
AATTTTTTTCTCTCGTAACGTTGGCCTTAAAACAGAATTTACGTGGCATCGTGGGGCTTAATCGCGGGGTAAGGACAAGTCCTGTTTACTTCAGCATTCATTATTGCCTTATACATTGTTTCCTCATTCATATTTTCTCAACAAAGCAGCCGTGTCTAAGAGGCCCATATTTAAAAACCGTTTCACCGCGCTTTCGAGCACTAGCGCCTTTTATAAATAAGTGATTTGAGCACATGCTCGCCGGAGCACATCGCCGTGTATCAGCGACTTAGTGCGACACTCACGAACGTCCTCCCAAGAAATGGGGGGGGGAGAGGCTGATACGAATTAAACTTTGAATATGTACGAGAGACTTTGCCTCAGCTACTGTGGCGGAGATTTCTGTCCGGCGTTTTTCAAACTTCACCCGTGGACGACGTTACGTTATATTTCTTTTTCCCTTTGGTTCATGTTGAACAACCTTTAATCACTTGGTCTAAATATTTTCTGTCACATTTCCTCCATCTGAATATTTTCTGAAATGCGGTTGTAAAACATATTGGTTATATTTAGTAAGTGGTTAATTATGCAATTTACAAATGTTGATATCCTATCGGCAATGTGATAAAAATCATTCTTGACGTTTTAAAAATGCTGCTCTGGAGGAAAGGGGGAGGGGGGTAAAACTTAGAGGAATTATATGGAGAACTTATAGTGTGTAGGTCACTACACGATGTTTTTCTTTACCGTTACAATATTATATTTAATTTGTACGCACATTTTTTGTAAAGAGGTCCGTAACAGGACTACACGCAGGACCTCTGAAGTGGGAGGCAAAATATTAAAGAAATACCTACTAAGCTATTCCTGCTGTTATCTGACCATAACTAAATAATTACAAAAAATTTCCATACTTAATCAAAGTGAGGTCAGCAATAATGAGTTTTTGTACCTATATGTACACATATCGTCCGTCTTCTTTTCTGTAATTTAATTTACTTTTATAATTTCCTAATATTACAGGTACTTTTCGAAAATAATATCATTTATACATAACATCCTCTGCCGCCTTGAGAGTTTCTATTACAAGAAAATAGTAGCTTTGTTATGCAAAGTAGAACGTGTGGGATAAAAAGGAACACTATTTAAAAATAAATAGCCTGATACTTTTAGAGTTTATACTATCTTTCGTTATGAATTTAATGGAATTCTGTTAAAACAGAGAGATACACAACTTATAGGCTTAGACTTGTTAGATTAACAAGTAGGTACACATAGATAATTTACATGTACATATACATAATATGTAGATACGATGCAATATTTGTGAAATCCCTGAGCGGGTTAACAATACTGAATAGGTACTCATACTCAAACAAACTTTAAATATTGACAGAGTATCGAATCGTATATCTATAACATGCAACGGATTATTTACTTACAAAATATTATGCAACGTTTTAATACCTCGCGCACCGTGAAAAATGTTCGACTTTTATATGAGGAGATATTCGTAGTCCATTCTACAATTAAAATTTTCACATAATTCAAATACAAAAAGTAATATGAGAATAATTAGGTATTATGTAAAAATGAAAAGTTAAAGAAATGATACTAATTTACGTTAGCATGTCTTTATTAGTTTAATAATTAAATAAACTGTATTCAGTTCATTATACTTGTTATTATTATGTGCTATCACAATATTATTTTTGATAAAGTAAACTAAGTAATTGATTGGAATAGTTTATTGCCGCTAGTTGGCACTTGGTGGCGCTAGTGAGTGGATTATCTTATTATTTACATCGTAAAGGAATCGAACGAATGGCAGTAATTGCTTGGTAGTCGGCCCGAGCGGTTGAAAATAAAAGTTATAAAATGTTAGGTCGCTGTGTAAAAATGTGTATTAAAGTTAGTTGAATACGACATCGTGTATTTTTGAACGGACCTTACATTTAACACAAATTAATAAAAATAGGTAAGAGTAAAACACTATCGTCTCTCCAAAGTATGTGGGGCCACTGTAATGTCTGTAAAGAGCCCATTTACAAAAGGAAAATCAGAATATAATTTTGAAATGTTGCACAAAATAAAAATGGTAAAACTGCAGAATTAAATACGGCAGGATTTAGCAGAACGAGGTAGCAAGCGAACATAGGGCCGAGCGATGTCATTACCATTTTTTGAATCCGCAAAGTTGCCTCTGTACAACGTTATTTATATACAAAGTTTTTCATGTGTGCATAATAGATAAACCTGTTTGCAACAGCAATACATTACCTTCGATATAAATAATGTATCGTATTTTTAACGTATAACGGCAAACTCATTACTGATTCATGATGTTCCAGCGATAGTTGGATGCTTCTTGCCTTGTTCTTCGGAACTACTAAGCGGCTTACGATTAGGATCTAGACGCTGAAAGTTCTCGAACACGTAAATATTTACACTACGTTCAATTTTACAACCGAGGATGCTAACTGGGAAGCTAGATCAAGTAAAATAAAATAAAAATATATTAACAGTCGCATAAAACTGACAAAACCTTTACCTTATTTTAGAAGGCACTGTAGAGAGTGTATTTTATTCGCGCTGCCATTAATTCCATATCTTTTGGTACTGTCCACTTTTCCTATGATTGGTTATTTTTTATCACATGTTTCATATACCTGTGATTTTATCTTTGTTTTCAAAACCTGGGCATTATAAAGAAAACCCCCACCTCATTAACACTTTCATAGCGTGCAAACCGAAAACACACTAGCGATTATTCACTGACCACTATGTTTTATTGGAATTTGCTCGAATTTAACACGACATTTTATTACATTTAGCTTTTTATCAAAAACGTTTCAATTAATAATGAGCGTTCTACACCCCTTCGGGGTATTATATAGGCGTGATGGTACGTTACGTCTAAATAAAATTTCGTATCTTCTGTACCGTCCATTGTACCCATAAATACATTATTAACTTTTAAATATCGACTTTGTAAATAAACAATTTCAAAATATAATCTTAAAACATTGTACGACACAGTTATAATCTCTATACGATTATTCCGAACGTAAATATAAAATAAGGAATTAAATAAGACCAAAAGAGACGTAAACACAGACGACAAAACAAATGACAGACAATAAAAAACATCAGGACGTGCACCTGTTCATCCAATTATTAATACTGCACAAAGAGCCGTACGAATGGAAATAAATAACCAGAGATGATGTACTGTGGATTCAATTTTTCATTTTGTCTCAAACGAGTCGAGCGTATCTCTAATAGCATAAATACTTTTAACGTACAGTTAGTGTTGATATTTTAAACGTTGTATTTGTTACATTTTGAAGAAAATGCTGAAGGTGTACAAAGATTTCTAAACTTTAAAACTAAGAAATATGTACATTGTTATCTACATTAATTTTACGTAATTTTAAATAATCTTCTTCACGTTTGATGTTGGGCGATGGTGCGGTTGAACATACTAGGAACCATTTGCCACTCGTTGTCCGATTTTAACCCTTGCACTTGGTAAACCACAAGATAACTATACCTTCGAGATAAACACAATCGCTTTTTACTTTAAGTCAATCTTACTTTATTCACATCTCACAGACAAAGAATTCTCTTCATAAGAAGAAGTGGTCATAGAGACATTATCAAGTATAGATGTGAACTACTTTTATGTAAGGAAACACAAATATTTAAAAACTAATATCGTTGAAGGGATAACTTGAATAAATAGGAGAAAGGGAGACAGGGAACTGGATCAAATCGGAACTCATTAGCAATTCCATCTGCATTTAGAGCATGACAACCGGGATGAATGGGCACGGAGTTATGCAGAAAATGAAATTAATTTGTCCCATGTAATTAGATTTGAGTAATTACTAAAACTTACTACCAATATACCTGAAGAATATCGGAATGGTCACAATATTTTTATTTTTTTTTTGCTTTTATTTTACCAACGATGTTGTTATTAATCAACACTTTGTTTTATTGACAACTGAAATTAATTAACTGCTGCCGCTAACGGTCCCATTTCTAAAGTCCCTATGTGAGGTTGGTTACATATACCTACATATACCTACGTATATGCGCGGGAAACAGCCATTTGTGACTGCTATCGGCCCTTTCTACCCTCTTCACTTAAAATAAAAAGTAAATTCATTTACGAAATCAATAGTTTATTTAGAATGGAACGTGGATTTAAGTTCTATTCGAACATCGGTAAATGTCTGATTAACATTGACAGATTTGCAACTTCAGTTTAAAGCACCACACCATAGTTGTACATAATATATCTATAAAACCTTGTCTAACTAACATATAAATCATACAAATGCAGATAGCTCACACCAACGCAGATAAATCACACAAATGCGCCGTATGAAACCACTAAATTGTCTATAACAAACGGGCACATTCAGATAATTCAAAACAGCTTGTATGAGCTCAGTTTGTCATTGTTTAAGCATCATTAGAAATACATTCTACCCAAATTTTTTTAAATTGGATTATAATTACTAAAGTGATACGATTTTTTGTGGATAAGAGATACAGTACTTCAATGTGATACATGGTCTTAACAGAAAAGCGCATGAAAAGCTCTAATGATCGAGTAGTTGTTTTTACCTTCACATTTTTACAAATATTTATCAACGATGTATGTAAAGTAATCATCAGATCATAAATAATGTACTCAAATATCCCTACTCCGTAAAATGATTGCTAACTTAGACAATTTCCCGCGGGACTATTAGCATCTTTAAAATTAATTGAACCATTTCCAAAGTAACCTCGTACATTAAATTTGTTCCCCGACAAGGGTGGCATTATGAGTGAACACGTTAACACAAAGTGTAGATTACATTGGATCAGGCAATAATGGAATACTTTGGTTTTCGAATTGGGATTTTTTTACAAGATCTGGTAATATTTATTATTACATTTCTGAATAGTGCAATTCTATTGTCAAGGAAACTATTCATCATCATCTTCTTTATCAGCCTACTCCCGTCCACTGCTGGACAAAGGCCTCACAAATTGCACGCCACTGAGCTCGATCTTCAGCTCTTCGCATCCAACCAAGGAAACTATTGCAAAAGTCTGTCGGTAGCGACGGTTTCTTACTGCTACTTGATAGCTTTCTTCTCTTTCCACAACTAAAATGACGTAACAAATAGAGTACATGGATAAACGTAATCTCCTAATGCAAACAGGTCAGGTACGTTTAATTAAGATTACAGAAGATTAAAGCGTTTAGATATTTGCGGGATGTAATTATTATCCAACTCTGTTTGAGCCTATAATTATCTTGGGAAATCTCGTTCACCAAATAATATGTCTTGAATTAATTATAACCAGTGCTTATAGATATGGATTTCGGGGTCCGCAAACGTATTCGTAAATATTTCACTCCCACATCAACAACATTACCCTTTAACCTTTCTCTTAGTGAACACGAGTCTTGTTAGGAAAGGAAAAGCTTAGGCTCTAGTCTGCCACGCTGGCCGAGTGCAGGTTGGTAGGCTTCTTATTTGTATTTTATTTATCACTTTATATTAAAGGAATGATAAAGAAATAAATAAATAATACTTCAAACATTGAGAGTAAAAGCCAACAATATTAGTAAACAACACAAATAAACTAAAACCTTTGATATTATGACCAAAAGCCCGTTATTGTTCAGGTGTTTCTAAAAAATAATAATATATCTGAACTGTTTGAGATTATATGGTACTTTGAGAATGAAATCATAATAAATATTAAGGTAATATAAATGCAAAATAACTTTGATGATGAGTTTCATTTCCTGACAGCGTGTCACATGATCTTCATGAACGTTAAAATAAGGTTCAAAATTGTAAAATAGATTTGTCAATTGACGTTAAGCATTTTTTAAATTATGACAAGGATTAACTTTAATTTTTTAGTAAGTAAATAGTTCTTTAATCGATAGTACTAACAATATTTTTACATGTGTATATTCATTTTTTAGTTCTTTACTAGATCAGCAACCCTTTTAGTAACATTCACTAAGGATCTATAATTGGTCTTCGGCTTTCTTTTCATATCATCAGTCCAGATAATCAGAAGCTATCTATATCTTTCACGGTAGAATTACTTACGAACACTTGAACACTCAACCTCTTTGCTGAAATTGCTTCATGCCCAATCTTGGCATATGGGAAGGTATATGACATTGTTATAGTATCGCGCAAATATAAAGTACGAAAATCGGTCCTTAGAAATAAAACATTGCCTTTTCTCTCAATTTGTATGCAACAGCTTTATATTTCGATCCTAAAGAGCCTACAGTATGTAAAAAAGGAACAATTTTTACATTCCTCTGTATCGAATCACAGTCAAAGTACAGTAAAAGAATCACAAAGGGGAAATTTGTACAATGCCTACGATACGATAATTCCAACTTCGAGATGGCTTAACTTTAAGAAAGAAGCCGAATGCGAAACTTTTCAAAATAATATTCGGCGAAAGGTCGTTGAAAGACTTTGCACAGCGACTCTATATAAATACCCTCGACTCGAATAATGGGTACGCCCGAAGAATATTGAATAAAGCACCGTACTTATGCTCCATCGAAAATTCAACTCAAATTATACGTTATTGGGAATGTTTTATGGATGAATAAACAGGTATTAGGACTCGATAGTCGGAACCTTTCATTACCGAGCCATTCGGGAACGACTTAGGCAAATGTATTCAAATTCAACTCTCACTGTAAATCTTAACTCGTTTTAAATTAATCGTATCGTTTTAAGTACGTTTGGAAGCTATTTAGAAAGTGACACGAACGGTTTATGTTAAGGAAAGGGGAAGTTCGGGTGGCGAACAAAAGGTCGGTTTCGAGAACTAAGGCAACGTGACTCTAATAATATATTTAGTGAAGTATCTCTTTGATTGGTCAGTATATTAATTTCTATTACACAGTTGCTTCTTTCGACTACTCGTTTTTAATTCGTTTACGTCACTGCAAGTAAGTATTTATATTTATATCCCTAATACATAATGACTATTTACATGCTGGAAACATGTATATTAAACATATCAAGGTCCAATCATATAAAGATTAAGTTTAAAACACAAAAGGAACCAGGTGCTGCAAAGTAACGCGAAAAACCCCAAGTATTCCTCACGTCGCGCCGCGCGGCCGCATACGCTGACGCGCCGAGAACGTACGGCTCCCGGTAAATGAACCAAAAAAATTCCCGCTGATCGAACTTTCCCTCCCTCATTCCAGCCATGACTGTGTGAATACGAAATGCTGTAACCGGATTGTACAATAAACGCCATGTAATTGTGCCAGCTGCGATATGATTTGTTGTGTTCGCGTGTTTAACGCGTTAACAATATTTTCACTGAGTTTGTTTTGGAGTTTAAGGGAATTTTCTCGGTTTTTCCGCTAGTAGTTGTCGTTATTTAATTACGGATAAAATATGGTAAATTTAATAGCTAACTCAATTCAGCTTGTAATATTAGAAGCACTCAATTATATTGTTTAAATACCGATATCGATTACGTTTTTTATTTTCTTATATTCATTATCCAAATATTAGTTCTTTGATCTCCTTGATATTGTGTTTTTTAGGATATTAATTAATAACATAAAAGTTTCACGAGTTTTGACGTGTACGATTTAAAAAACGTCACGCGTGTATTTCCCCCACGGGGTAGGCTGAGGAATTAATAAATTGAAAAATTCAAAATGTCATTTATTCAAAATTGGTTCAATAGAACACTTTTTGTACATCAAAATGAAACTACCATCGCTTCGGGAGATACCTCGCTATGGAGAAAAAGCGGCGAAAGAAACTCCATAGGTGTGCTTAAGCATCTTTTAAAATAAGTAAGAATGTCGTAAACAGTAATTATTCACCACACGTTTTTCAAAAAGATGGTACAAAATATTGTTACATGGGTAGGTCGAATAAAAATATGGCTCGGTTAAGGAATTCAAATTATCATTATTTTTAAAGTTATACGTTTCATCTTTATATAATCATAACTTTTAGTATTTACTCAGATATCATACTTCAAGAGAACAGACGAGAAAAAAATATACATGTATTTTGCGAAATGTTACGCGCCCGACCTTGTAACCCTGGGTCTCATTATAAATAAAGATGAACAAGAATTACAACGTGTGATAAAAATGTAGGTTTCTTCATATAAATATTAACGCTTGGTTACTTTATACGTGAAGAATGTTTGCAAAAGTAATTTTCGTCGTTGACGTTGAAGACCATATAACCGTCAAAAATATAATAAGTTCGCTTTATTCCGACTAACCGCTCCAGGCCTATCCGCTTCTCGGAATACTGACGAAAATATTTCGGTTTCATGTCGAGTCACGAAACAATTAAGAATAATATTAGTGTTGTTTTATATTTCATTCGGCATACATTATTTATTTGGAATGTATGTATGTACGAATATGTAGGTAGGCACCGAATTGAATTCGAGGCTATGTATGAAGATCGCCTAAAAGATAGAAGTTGTAAGCATTTATTCTTTACAATATGTCACAATGACATACGCGTATAATTGCAATATTAGAAGTAGTATTTCGCCCAAGAAAACAGTCCTATTAAAGATCCCATTTTAGAAGTGTATGGGAAGCAGCAGAATGAATTGTTTTTGCTCTTTTGCTGCTTAAAAAAAAAAATTTGGTGTTTATCGTATCATCATCATTCCTTTAATCGTCCCACGGTTGGCCACGGGTCCTCACTCAGAACGAGCGCGGTTAGGTTTCTGGCAAGTTCTGGTGAGCAACTATATTGATAAGTTATTGGGTGGTTGTATTTATTCCTTTCCGAATAAACTATACAGTTCATTTCCTGCGAGTACGTAATCATAAATATACAACTCGTTTCCTAAGCCCCATTGGCGATCAACACTAAATTATCACATATGGATTATGGTTTGCACACGATTGAGCGCGGATTAGCTATCAGAGTAAGTCGGATATCGTGTGAATTATACACCATCGTATTTCTATTGTTTAGTTTGTTACGAAACCAATATTGTTTTGTATCGTTCTAATAACACTCATGATTAGTATAGAGTATGTGTGTTGTTTTTGTTTCTATCATAAAATTCTAGTGTATAGTAGACGTGCCGTTTTAATAACTTTGTTCGTTTATAAGTAGCTTAGAGTTTATAGGGAACTAATTTACACTTAAATTAATACAGAAATATCTGCATGTACTGTAAATTGGAAAAAAAATCCAGTAAGTTGTACTATAGTAAGCAGGTAGTTCTTGGAGTAATAGCGTACTAGTGCGTCTAAAAGTTAAATAAATAGTGTCAGCACGTGTCAAATGCATATATTAATAGAATCATAATAATAGATATTAATACTTGCTTTTATATGTATCTTTATAGAGTAAGACACAAAACACGTTACAAAGATCGACTTAATCTAAGTAAGAAAGCGAGTCTCGCAAGGTGGACATTGTAGACGAGAATGCGACGTGCTCAGACTGTGGACTTTTCCAAGAGGCTGTAGAACCAGCGTTTTACAGAACATGCTTCTTCCAATAATGAAACCTGAATATCAACATCTATTATTGCTTAAATAGGGTTATTATAATGAGAAATTGAGCTGAAATCTAATCTATTCTAATACAAGCAGATGTAATTTTCGAGAGCAGCACTCTTAATTATCATATTTCGATTTTTGAAAAATGCCTTGTGGTAATATTTCGTGGATTTCATTCTTAATAGTATTTTCTTAAATAAACAAACACCGCGACCTTAAAATACTCACAACTGGTTAAACAAAACTCTCTTTTCACAGCCTCTAATAAACTCTAACTTAATACAGTGCAGTTTAGACACCTACGTACTAACGCTTACGATAATGTGACTCTACCTGAGTCTTGTTCTAAAAACGGTGCCAACAGGACATTTATTACAATCCTAGAACCAACTCTTTTCAGAGTAATTATCAGGTGGAATAAAAAAAAACAGAACTAAGTTTTGTAGGTGGAGTTCTTTCTTAAATTTCATAAATCGTAATTTACCGATATTTTTGGCGAAGTTATTATTATATCTTCAAGCCATGTCTTTAATGGGTCCCTTGATTGCCTTATTAGTCTAGTGATTGCAAGTAGTAAAAGCCAGAAAGAAAAAGATTTTTTCAGAAAGTGCTCGGGTACTGTGCTCGATACTTATTAAGAGTATGACTAAAACATTTATTTTAATAAATTTTTAGAAGACTTCCTTAATCTAGTAAGAGTATTTTCACTGAAATGATATTTGATGATAGATGATAACTGCAATGCATGAATTCCGATATCACCAGTTTCGACTGCGGTCACAGATGTATTGCACCCTTATGTCATAGGAAGCGTTATATGTATGTGCCATACATTCGTAGGCCGGTCTACTGCATGAGAACAAATGAAGTTATAACTTGGGATCGTAACACCGTTAGGAATCAATATACGATGCGTTGAATCATAGTGCGTACTAAATTAATATACGATACGCTGGATTATACTTCCCGTGCACAGTTAGGCTTGGTCCTATCCAAATGAATTGGACCTAGTTCACAATACAAGCAATTTCAACTATCATGCTTTGTTTTCAATTACAGACTTAGTGTATATGTTACACAGTGAGCTTCTAATTATGAATATTTCATTGAAAAGAGTCAATTTTGTGACATAAATATGTAAGTAAGCATACACGCAGCATTAATTTAATTCATAATTATCATAAATCACAAAATAACGTAACGCGTCTTATAAAGGCATTAAAACCAAAGAGAACGAGGAAGCGCACAAAATTTTCATATACCAAAAACTATATACAAACAAGTAATTGACAAAATATCTTAACAAATGATATTATTAATTATATGTTTGTTGGGTGCGGCTGCACTTAATAGCGTTGTTGGCAGAGGCCCAGCGCTGGCAACGTCGAAGAAGAATCGTGGGAACACTGCACGCCCGCGCACGTGGTATCCTTAGGGTTGCGGGTCTATGTTAATGTTTAAATTTAGCTCTAAATAACTATTGTAGAATAATTAGTGGTAAAATTTCAATCATTGTTAATTTTATGTTGTTACACAATGTGCGAAATAAAATATAGAATCTGATTTTTTTTTACCGGGAGATTATATCATGAATTGATTTGAAATTTTTGAAGATCATAAGCACCGTAAATATTCAGTTTAAAACCACCTAAGTAAAAACCATGCACCAACTCTAAAGGCATGGGGACGACACAATTTCAAAATATTTTGATTTAGTTGACTTGCAACTATTTTTATATGCATCTACAAAATATTTTATAATAATATCAGCTAGGGTTTGATAAAGAAATATGCCATAGCTTATTTTACGTACCTTTCGTAGTACGTCTAACATAAGGCAAGAATTGGTACAGAAAATGCTAGCCGGGCCGTCTGCTACGACTAACTACGAAGCGCTGAGAACGCCTACGGACCGTAGCCCGCCAGCCCTATTGGAGCGAAGCGTAGACGCGTAAAAAGTACCTGAATTTTCTTGCCCCTTTGTTTTCCCGCGATCGGTTGTAAGTTGAGAGCGATGAGTGCGAGATGAGGGGAATTTTTATCTCGCGCTTAACTTGTTTACGGTAGTCGTTCTACATCGGGATAGGAAGCGACAAAATAATTAACAAAATTTTTTTAAATTAAATAACTAACTTATCAAGGAATCTCTTCCATTCAATTGTGTCCCTGACCTTCCTTCTCCAAGTTATTACCGTGCCCATGTGATTAAGGTCTCCTTTGACACAGTATCTTCATCGCTTATATAAAAGAGAAAAAATGGAACAGGCTTGTTAAGGAAGCCAAGACCAGTAATGAGTTTCAGCTTTAAAAAAAGAAGAAGTAGAAAGGAATAAATATTTTTAACCCTCCTCATTCAGAGAGGAGACCCGTATTCAAAACTGGACTTACTCATGGATGACGACATATGTTTTGTAGTAATACTAATATTAACGTAAAGGAGATTTGGTCAGAACTATTCAATCGCTGTAAATTTTAGATCAATAATTACTCAACAGATATATACTGCTTACAATTTAAATACACAGATGTAAGCAATTCTAAATACTATCACATAGCAATAAGACTTAACTGTAACTAATACAAAATAATTACCTTAATCATTAACCATTTTACCGTGCCATTGTTCGTTGGTTAAAATAAAACGGTTAAGACAATAGTCCGCTGCACTGACCGAATGCGGCTTGGCACACTACGGACTTCTTAAATAGTTGTAATGCAAAATTCGATGGTATATAAGTATTCTCACAATATATTTTTTTCATTGTTATAGTGAAGGTTATTGAATCTTAAAAATACAAAAATATCTTGAATTTTCGATTTTAATTACCAGAATTCTGGAGACTGAATTCAAAAAAAAATGTGTTATATCATATATACACGTGTATAAATTAAACCATACATACCGATTTCAAGCAACACGCAAAGTTTTTCTTTAATATAACGGAAGTTTACTTAAAAAAAATAACAAATAAAAGCAAATTGTATACGTAATAATTGTATACAACACTCCCATGTTATTGTCGTTGTTGTTAGCAACATATTTTATAATAAAAATTAAAATGTATCTTTCGAAATATACGAAAGTTCTAGATACATTTAATAACAAAATGCTCAGATATAAATATATGTAATTTTTAAGGAATACGCTGTGTCCTTAAAACAGTGAAGATTGTCAAGATTGCTTAGGCATACATCTACCGCGTATGTACATCAAGTTGAGACGGGCGGCCACAGAGCAGACGGCCATAAATCTTCGCTGCAGCCAGACCGAGCTCTGCAGCCAACTTGCTTACGCCGTGACGAGGCTTGTAACTTTGCTATGCAAGGGAATGACGTCGTTTTAATGTTCAAGATAGTAACATTTGGGTTCCTGATTTATTAATCTTTGAACATCGCACGATGATATCGTTGTATTTATGTATACCTTTCTGGATACACAGCCTTTAAAAAATGTATCTGCCAAAGTAAAATTCTGGGAAATATATAGGAAAATAAGAAAAGTTCTAATACAGGGCTCATAGTTTTTAATGTTGACGAGACCAGCCAATTGAACCAATTACTGAGCAAAGATAATATCGTAATCAATAAATTAGTGACTAATTTCACAACTTAGAGAGACTATTTTTTTATAAAATTACAAAATCAATGAACTCACACACGAAGACTATTAAACGTATATTAAATAATTAATTTTTTAACAGAAGCCTTAAAGTAGGCCTTAGGA
>DWME01003597.1:0-17881 GCA_018244795.1 Parelbella ahira ahira
TAACGTTAGTTGACAAACAATGTTCTACAGAGTTTGTTTTGTTTCCTAGAATTTTTCGCTTTTTAAAACCGGATATTGAATACTTTTTTAAAATTCCATCGTGACAATTTTACGCCCTATTCAACGAATACTTCGAGAGCTGCTAAATATTTCGCATATTTCGCAATTTTATTTAGTTTTCGCATTTTGAACGGCACGTTATATAATTTATTAGTTGATAAAAAATCAAACTTATTAAGACATTTTGTAAGGAGACCCGTGTCCAGCGGAGAACGATGAAAAGGGGCAAACAACCCTTTCGATTAGCTGTGTAGGTATTTAGAAATGATACTCATATTCATATTCATTGATGGGGGTGTACTACACCTCTCTGCCTACCCCTTCGGGGCTTACAGGCCTGATGTAACGTTTTTTTTATTATTCATATATATGCAAGCAATTATATTACATAAGCATACATGGAAGGGGACATATCGCATATATTTCCTCTTCCACGACATGACGTGTCCGTGACTAAATAAAGTCTGGTGGATTAGCACATTTTTCTTGACACTCCCTTCTGATTGGAACATACCTACATATTATTGCAACTTTGCAATTATATCATTCACTATAAATTGTCATGATAACGTAGTGTTTGTATAGCCTTACAATTGAGAAGATATACCTACCTACCTACCTATACCTACATCAAATGAAGAGTATCTTTTTATCTATACTCTTCAGTGTCTTTAATTTATGTTACAATATTTATTATAGTGTAGAATAATAATTCATAAGACAACCTAAATTCTAGTAAAACTGTGACGTAATAAAAATATGTGATAAAATTTTCGAGCTTGTTTTACCACTCAATAATTCCGTATACTAAACATTCGATGAAACCAATCGCTGAACTCAATTATGTCATGACTAATCAGCCAGATCCAACCAATTAGGCCAAGTGGCCACGAACTCGGTCACTGCTCATCGTGTTTTATCCATCTCCTTCATCTCCTTTGTGGAGACAGCTAAAATTGCTTTTATTTTTGTGTGCAAATAATTTTGGCTTTTAAAATATCAGTTTTAAATCGACCAAAGAAAATGCTTATAGCGTTGAGAAGCTATGACCAACTGTTACATTGCATCATTATAGTTGTGGTCAGAGATTGCATCAGAGAGAGTCACTCATTCTGTGTGCGTTGTTATAGCTCGGAGGGTAGTTAAGCATTTATATGAACTACAAAGAGATCATATATTTAAGTAGCAATACAACTTAGTTGTTCAAATTAAAAGGGTCGAGGAAAGGTTTTCATTTCAAATTTCACGAAGAACTTTTGTGATCTATTCACTTACGAGACTGATGGCGCTTAAATATTAATTCTTTAATAATCTATCAACATATCATACTATATATTACGGCCCTTGGTATTGTTTTTGTATTGTAATTAAAATCAAAGCCTCTCTATGTTGGCAAAAATACAATTAACCCCACGCGTATATATACATATTATCTCGGAGTAACGTCGGATCGGCGGTGTATTTGATGTCGGATACGTCGGATCGGCAGTATTCTTTCCACCTTCGCAAATCAGTGAGGGCGAGTATGTGGGTAAACGAACAAAGACAAACAGCGAGCTATAGAGAACACTAACACAGTGGATAAACGAAACGAGTAACAGTTCCTAGAGTGGAAGATCCGCTCTTTAAGATGGCAGAATAGAAAAGTTACTCTTCATACAACGTCTCCCCGTCAGCTAGACTCGGTTGTAGCATGAAGTTAGCCAAGTATTGACATTGCGATGGTGCTGCCTCCTGCAATACTGCCATCTGTAGCGCTGCCATCTATAGTGCAGCCATCTGTAGTGCTGCCATCTGTAGTCTTGAATCGTTTAACGTCCGTACCAATGAATATTTTTGATACGTTCAATGTCCATACTCATGACCGTCTCCGACACATACGTAGAAGTGTGATGTATACATAGGTATGAAGTGCAAGGTCAAGACATCCTAGGCTATAAAAATCTAAATCAGTCAGGTGATAGCTATAAGAAATTGAATAGCATGTCCAATGATGCTTAATCGAATGACTAATTTTATAATGAACGAAAAGCCAGTATTGAGTTTATCGTTATGATTGAATAACAATTTTTGTTACTTGCTTATGTGTCCCTTGTAGCCGCGGCATCGCTTATTCTAAAACAAAACTCATTTTTTTCGTTCTTAAAGTGGCAGCCAATTCATACTAAGTTTTTACTTTTGCACCAGCTTATAGAAAAAAAATTTGGGAGTTTTGATCTGTTTCGGCGAGATTTAACGGATGTTATCTAACGATAACAATCGCAGCTATTGTCTAACGTGTCCTCAAAAGCGCAAAAATGGCTGTGATTTGCCTCTCAAGTTCCGACCGCGCTTTTTGCTTGCTTTACAGATTGCTTGCAATCTGCAACCGCGTCAGAGCTCTCTCGTCAGAGCACGCCAGTCTTATCTGTAGTTAAATGTAGGATCATTAGACATCCAGCAGTTCATTTATCTTTAAATTTTTTCACAATCGCAGTAAAATCAACTGCTATTAAAGACAAATTTAAAACCCATAACACATGAATACATTGATGTAAAAATAGAAAACAAACAAAGCAGGCCCTGGGCACAAACAATTCCCAGATTACAAAGTTAAAGTATTCGTGGGTTTAAAAACAATTTACATTTTACATTTGTTCAACAAAATGTGCGAACCGTTCGAACGTAGCTCGGGAACGGGTTGCAAAATATAACGTTCTCAAATACTTACAATGTTTTGAACGTTCGTTTCAATAACACTTCGCTTAAGAGCTGCGCGAAGTACTAATATTCTATGCGGAAGCATACATATATTCGGTATTCAAAAAGTTGTATTTTATCAAAAATCAATTTGTTTCAGGTGGATAATAATGGTTGTCTAATTTAGAAATCAATGAAAGATTAGTTAGTTTTATTTATATTTTATGTCAAATTAACACCCGATGTTATTGACACTGCACATTGAAATATTTTCTGTTCTGAAATTTCGTATTTTCGTGTCGGGGCAGAGAAGAAATACATTCCCCGATCCCATGTATGAATTCTGGGTATCCGGATACAAACAGGCTAAAGATGATTTATCCCGAAAAAGGACATTGGATTAAATAGATTCATTTTTAGAATTTCATTGAAAGAGTGTAATAAAATTGTCATGCGAAAGAAATCATTGGAAACAACCTGGTTATTAATGAAAACGATTTTAAAATTTGTCACGATAAAGTTGTAAGATATTGACCCAGATAATATTTATAGGTCGCGGTCACGGCGGAGCATGTTCCGGTACAATGAGCGTTGGTTTAATATAAAATGTAGTAATAAAAAACGTATGTCCATAATTATTTTCGTTTTTAAATAAATCCGAAATTGTACCGATACAAAACAGGGTTTTTAAGACTTTCTGGTTTAAAAGTCTTGGTCTGGTTGTTTTGGTCCCGTTGGCTTTGGGTCCTGATTCTATTTCTGTTAAGCAAGGTTGATTTGGATTAAATTGACTCTATTTAAAGTTTGAAGGTTACAGGAATATTGTAAAGAAACTGAAAGTTTCAGAACAAGAATTTAACGAAAAAGTAAGTGCAACAAACTGCTTTTGAAGCTACAAATATTCAGACATTTTACTTTTATATTCTTTGAAGAACAAGTTTTGAAACTTTGTCTAACAACACCGTGTCTTAAGTAGATGCACTGAGTGACAAGTTTCGGCAAGATTTTTCTACTGTAGTTAATAATGGAGTGTAAGAGCATATAACGTATTTTAAGTGATCTATAGATGTGCATAATCAGACTTATTCATTTGACGAAGAGAGTTGATAAAAAAATAGAAATGATGTTGGAAAAGAAGCAAGTAGCAAACGAGCAGGCTGTAAACACAAGTGACCGTTGCTGTTCCTTAATAATTACAGCCGAACTGGATAAGGATCGTAGAAATGGATTCGTCAATGTAATTCAGGCGAGTTGCATTTTGCACACATATTTCTTGCTGTTGGTATCCCTAATGAAAATGTATAAAAATAATGGTGTACAGTCTGTATCGTAATTGTTACAAAGTTGCTTAGCCGTTTAGCTGAGGGAATTCATAGTTTGAACCTAGGCCCAATTCAAGTCCTGGCCGTAAGCACATCGCTTACAGGCCGACGACCTAACTTTTATATATGTTTGTTATTGCGAGAACATTCGACGTCGTGATAAATGAGCTACTTACATGCCCTTTTACTTTTGTTTTGGGAGCCGGACCAAAAGAATAATGTCCCTCTTTTCGGTACTCGATAGGGTAGCCGTTAAGTTTCCATTACAATTCACACTGCGTAGGTACGCAGTGTGAATTGTGTGACTTGCTCAAAGTACCTACTTTGAGCAAGAAATGCTTGTTTACTTTTTGAAAATTTAATACGTCCAGGTAAATCTATTTTTCGTCCTCAAATCCATTGTAAACATGCCTTCATATCTAATTTTTTACACGATGCATATAATACGCAGTAATGAAATATTCCAATCATGAGTTGCAAAACAAAATAATTACGTTTTAATTCACCTATCATTGAATATTATCCATGTAATATTATCCATATAATATTATCCATATAATATTATCCATATAATATTATCCATATAATATTATCCATATAATATTATCCATATAATTTTATCCATATAATATTATCCATAATTGAGAACGCATTTTGTGGAATAGCTGGAAATCAAAATATAAATAAAATGCTATCTCCAATCTCAAAGCACGGGATTAATATTCAGGGATCTTTTAGCGTTGATATTTATTCAATCCATTACTATGTAGATCCAGTATTCGTAATTATGATAAATCCGAGTTATGATCTGGAATACGTTTATCGGCATTACTGTAGTCCACGAAACTTAAATTCGGTATAAAATCTCCATTTTATCTTAAACAAATATAAGCTTTTTTACAACATTATATTTTATAAGAAAATTTAAACCGTACACTGTACATTTTGTAAGAAAAACGTATCTTCCTTAACATTCTAAACATGTCCATTAAACAAGTCTATTTTATCTGCTCATTCTTCAAAAGCAGACATCGTTTCTCACTGGTACCCGCTCCATTTCACTCAATTCCTCAACCACGGTCCATTAATATCCCGTCCAATATTTTCAGCTGACGTATAAAATATAGATACAAGTTCTAGTACCGGTAGAAGTATGGGTTCACCACTTTAAGTTGATAAATCCCCATATTGTTCGTAACAGGTGCGTTTCTTGACTTTGACAGAGGATTACTTATTTTGAGTAAGTCCTGTTTATATCCACGTTGCTCCTATCAGCGGGTTGTTCTCTATTCGACTCGCTTATTGTCCTAAAATGTTTGCAGTCTGCAAACGGTCTGTAAAGTAAGGCAATATTGAACCAATGGTGGTTTGCTACGGAGAGCTAAAGACCGAGCTTACTAGCCTATTGGAGATACCTATATCCAAGTGGAAGAAAGTTGATGATGATAATGAAGTTAAGGGCAACATCCAGATGTCTTTGCAAGTTAATAATACCAGTCCCATCTTTACACTAGCCATTGAGTCGTGTCAGCGGATTCAAGTTCTACAAAAAATTGAAAGTAGGCTAAGTTCCACTGGAGCACCTTGGTAATGTTGTGGGATGGATATAAAGAAGAATGAATTAAATTAATTTATAATCCAATGTATCCAGCAAGACTTTTTTAATTTATTAATTTTACTAAATCTCTTCGCGCCATTTCCGCTTGTATTCAGACCGTACGAAAAGATTTGTGGAGGCCGTGTTTTGAGTGAAATTTAATATTAAGTTTAATTACTATGTTCAGGTTTAAGTAATAAGTACTGTAAGATTAAAGGCTCTTATCTTGTGACGGGTTATAAAGCTTAAACCTTAAGCATATTAAAATGTTTACCTACAAACATGCCGAGATAGTAATAGATACAAGTAGCTTATATTTATCAATAGATACCTTGTAACGCCTCTATTGCACCGGTTCAAGAACATCTTGAAAATGAACATGTAATAATATTGAACATTTCGGAACATCTTAGCGTTAGTAATACCAAATGGTATGAAGTGCTTGCTCTATGAAATTAACGCAATCTTTATATCGTTCTACTCGTATGTTTAATTTGGATGCCATTGCAATTTTATAACTTTATAAAGTCTATTGAATGGGAAGTACGAGGAAAAGAAACAGCATTGGTAAAGAACAAATTTAAAATGCCTTATTTTTTAATTTAAGTTAATTGATGGTCGATACACAATATTACATAAACCTCTTTATTTCAAAATATTATATGCATGAGGTATAATTGTTCGTTTTCTTTTTGTATTTTCCACACCGAAAAATCCATGCTGCCAACTATGGACTTTTGAAACTGACCTCACTTATGACTCTGAGGATAGGACAGCTAGTGGCAGTTGATATTAGTATTCTTTCAGTAGGTACTGTTCTATTTGAAATTGATCATCTACATATATGATGCTATTTCTAAGAACTAAAATGGTTACATCTACTCGTAAGTAGTGTAAACTTGTATAGCACTCTCATTGGTTATGCGAACCAGTTTTTTTGCTCGTGGGAATAAAATAAAAGCTGAATATGGTTGGAAAATCGTGTTTCTAATGTAATTATATGAAAAAGTGTGGATGGGAAATTGTACTAACACTAAGAGTCTTAACGAGATCCTAGAAGATACTAATGCCCAGCAACGATCCGTAAAATGAGCGTCTGTTAACGCTAAAAGGCGCATAATAATTTCGAAACGATTTCTCATTTGTGATCCCTTTAATCGGCGCTGCGAAAACCGACGAGTCATCTCCGAGGGCTTTTACTTTCATTTCTGACCTCAACAGAAGTTAATTATAACTAAGTAGATTTATCTTGATGAGGTTGGAAATTGAGGAAAAATGGAAATGTGTTTGTCTTACATTTAGTTTTATTTTCGCTTATAATATTGTAAAATTCCAAATTCTAGTACAGTAATTCTAGTAATGCAATAAGCAGGGATAGCTTAGTGGTTCAAAGTTTAAGGTTCTGCTTTAAGAGTTCTGAGCTCAAATCAGGGTGCTCGTGTTATTACAAAATAGTGTGCGTTATCAAATTTAACCATCACTTGCGGTAACGGTGAAGAAATACATCGCGAGGAAACGTGCACACCTTAAGCTTGTCAATAATATTCTCCAATGCTTGTGAAGCCTGCCAATCCACACTCGGGCCTAATTACAGATTATGACCTTAGTCTTTTTTATTTTGAGATGAAATCTGTGTCAAATAGTGGAAAGAAAAACACTACATACATAAATGTATAAAGATCGTAAAAAACATGCAGTAAGACTGGGTCTACGACCCAGCCCTATAGTTTAGAAAGATGGCCATGTATACTTCAATCACTCATACATACTGTGTGATACGTGCCTACGTACTTGTTTATTATTCTATGAAACGAAATTCCTATATTAGTTAATATTTATAGGCGTATAGGGACAGACAAATAGTCAAACACACATATTTATTCGATCTACTATGTGGCGTTGAACGCAATTTTAAATAAGAAGACCTGGTGAGAAACTCAAAGGATTTATTAGTTCATTATTATATAATGCAGTTCCTTATAGGATTTTAATCTTATTTGTTATTCAAATCATACTTGTATGCTTATTGCGTATCATATTCAAAATTGATCAAAAGGCAACGATTCCATCGATCTAAGACCATTTATTACCAGACAGAGTTATTACGATATTAATGAATTGAATTACAGGACCGTTCAAAACTGTGGGACCATTAATTATTCCATTGTGAGCGTTAATAATATAGCGATAAATTAACGGAGCCAATTATCAGGAGATTTCAATTTTCCTAACGGCGCTACGATGATTTACAATCTAAGTATTATTAGGTTCCATAACCTTTGAATACGGGAAGCGCTTCCATTGCGCTGTGTTAACAACGATATATTTTATATAAACAGAGTAATATTATTAAACGTTAAACACGCCGTATAAACGCTCTGACAGCCCACATTTCCTATACAAGGTCTTTCGAAACAAGCTGTCGTCACAAACTATTATAATCTATATTTTAAAGCTTGTGCATATAAAAAATAGCGGCTGGGAGTTTTGTATTTGTAATATATCTATCCTGGCTGATATAATGTTAGAATGATAGATACTAAAATACCGATCAACGTTAATATAAACATTAGAGTTCCAAAGATATGCTTTGAAATGCAGTTTAATAATATACTTTAATCTATACTTTAATCGATAAATATAATATCTTATTTATAGTACCTATAACAAAGTGACATATTTTCATTCAGGTGGTATCATGAGATACACCAATAAATCAGAAAACTGATAAATGTAGGTATACAAATAAATTTCTACAATTCATATATGGTTTTGCTGTGTATAATTTCATGTACACTTATTGTAACGCAAAGAACAAACTTTCGTGGTCAACACAAAAAAGCATCTCGAGCAGGAATAGAAGTGACCTTGAGACCTTAGATTCACTTAGCAGTAGGCCAACAGGCTAACATTTATGAAGTTAGCGATGTTACGAACTTATTTCGCGTGCAATACGTACTCAGCTTTATTATTCACACGATACAATCTCCGTAAAATGCAAATTTTCTCTAAAGAAGGAGCCGCTCTCAGAAAAACTCGTTTGATAGAAAAGTTCAATATTTTCTCTTTCACTTCTTGTTTGATCAATACCACGTTCTTTTATCCACAACTTTTTCTTAAATAAATATCTACTACGCCACAATTACATCATTTACATACATTTGGCCTTGGACTTTCCTTGCAATGCTAGCCGTTTTTTTAGAAATAATAAAAGAAAAAAGACAGGTCGAAAATCCACGCGAGACATATCCTTTCGGTTCATTTGTTATGAGTAAGTGACAGAATAACTTTGAATGAACTGCGTTTCTGTTATATTATTATTCGTTTGAAATATTTGGGCGTACTCGAGAATATATCATATGGATACAGTAGATCGATAGAAGAAAGCAGGAGAAAACAATTATTAGTACTCTTTGATCATTAATCTTCGCTTATTACAAAGATAGTCGACTCTCTAAGTTAATATCAGGGCATAGTCATGCCATCAGTATTGTAAAATCGAAAAATAAACATAAAATTATTACATAAATTCCAAGAATTTGCACTCGGATCATGTAAATAATCTTTTATCATATAATGAGCTTTTCTATGAAGCCTTATTTTCATTGTTTTTAACGTATATCACTAAACCATTATCCTATAATTATTTTTTATAAATTTCAACGCAATAACTGAAAATCGCGGCACGTTACTGTTGATATCTGACACAACTCCCAGCGACACCCTTTTATTACACGCTTTATATTTTATCGATGAATACAATAAAAAAGGTTTTCGAAATTATTTGTTTAATATAAATGGTATACGCTTCATTAGTAACGAGAAGCTATTTTAAAATAAATTTGCCACTGCACAAAATATTAACTCGTAATATAGGCACTAACGAGTGTAACGAGGAGACTGAATCTAGATTATCCACTACATTACAATTTACGCAACTATAATTCAAAATAGTGTTCTCACAAATTGCGCAGAGGCGTCACGTACACAGTTTGATAAATGAGTCCTTTAGCTAACGAAATGCTTTGAACATGTCATTAACTATTTATTAAACATGTTGACATGACTAAGGGAAGTCGTCCATGGCGACTGTTTACAAACATACGGTACTGTCTTACATAAACTCGTGTGAACGCGCGACTTTTGGCCTTTAGTCGCATTGCCAATGCGCGACAGATACCATTCAGTATTGCTCCTTTATCGCTACTAACGCGCGACTATTACGGACGACATCCGATAAAACCCAGTTTCATGGCGTTAGCGACTGTAAAGGCATAGTATCGATAAAGTAGCGCAACAGTCGCGATTCTGTATCGTCACAGTCGCGATGCAAAGGCGGGCTATGTGGGCCAATATATGCGACCTGCGACAGCACCTTAAGTATATAACATTTTTCGTGCGAGTCTATCGTCGCAAAAAGTCGCCATGGACGAACTCCCTAACTATCTGAGTTGTTGACTTGGTTTGCCTAATTTTAATTGGTTGTCCACAAAATGAATTTATGTCAACGGGCTCTGCAATTCAAACAAGCCATGAAAATAGTTCAGCGTCAAATCTGGTGATGCATTCATGAACGTTCTGGTGTTAGTATTACCTGAAGCGACATTGATAACTTAGGGTCAGGTTGCAGGTTTGTCTGTATTTGGTACTTTTCTATAAATAAGTCAATCTTCTGCAAGGTGTTTAATTTTACATTTTGAAATTATTGTACGTCATATTTACGAATTTAAATATTTTTACCAACACAATAAACACTACGCTATAAAGTGCTCGTCTCCGTAAACCCGCTATAAAATGCTCTTTCGAATAACTAAATAAAAGAAATTGTCCATTTTCTAACACCACATGAACAAATACCGCTACTTCTCATTTTGTTTTATATGGAGTGAAGATAAAGCTCGAACAGATAGGGCTGTTTGGTTTAGGGGTCCAATCAGGGAACGTGTCCCTTAGATGTCGTCCCAAAATGGCCCAAAAGATGTCTAATTAACAGGGAAAAGGTTTGCTACCTGATGTGAAATGTTACCCTGTTTATATATGTATATTCCCGTATGTATGTAGGTACACATTGAAAATATTAAAGAGTTCAACTTCTGTCTTGTGTTTTCAAATTTTTAGATATGTGTTGAACTTCCTATATTCAAAATGTATAAAATGTATTGATGTTTAGTGTTAACATAAAGATAAGCATTAATTTCTTAGCAACAATAAGATTCTATTCCAACATGATCTTTTGGAGATGAATCTGTAGAAGATACTTTGGATTTAAATGCAAGGAGAAGACGTTTAAAACCGAAGCGTATGTCATAACTGGCTGATTGGAAACTTGCTTCTGGAGAAGGTGGCGGGGATAGCTCACGAGGAAACTTGATGAAACTTCCGAAATTCTCCTCAGCCCAACTGAATAAGTCTACGGATTTTTTGATCGAAATTGTTTCTACGAATCACAATGTCCAGATATTTTGAATAATAACGTCTTGGCGACACGGTTACTTTGGACGAATTCACGATTGAGGGAGTGCATGTATTTGAAAATTTAAAATTTAAATGATCGCAAATAACATTTACAATATAATATTTTATACAACTAAAGTATTAGAAACTACTCAATACCTACTAAAAGTTGTAACAGCAATAATAGTTCAATATTATACTATACAGTTCAAACCGATACATTTATTAGTTTCGTGGAGGAAAGTAGCGCAACCCAGTTCTGATACAACCCTTATACGTGACGACTATAGTATGGGTTATCGGAGAGGCGCGGAGGTACGTAGCTGGCTCTTTTCTTTATTCTCGTATTCTAAATGAATTAACAAATGAAACCAACATAATAACGAATAGGTTAGATGCTATTATGTACTCTCTTTATAGGGTAGAAATCTTGAAAAGGTACCCGTTACATTAGATATCGTGTTATGTGAGACTTGTACTACCAGTGCACTCCTTTGCCCTAATAGGGGGACATTTTCTTGTTGGGTTAAAAATTTCTAATAAGTGGGTTTCAGCAAATAGTTGAGTTTCATCTTTGAAGTCAAGTAGTAGAAGCATTATACCTACACCGACATCTTCTGTTGAGCATCACCGCATACATTTGTCCCTCAGCTAGATAAATATAATGACACAAAGAATACTATTTAATATTAGCATCGTATACTACTCTCAAGAGTTATTTCGACATCGTTTATGTCTACGATGTGGGGTGACTGTTTAACATCACGTGGTCTGCATGACCCCTGGACACTTCTATAAAATAAAAACCCACCATTTTTTATCTTTAATAAATGCTGGATCAACATTGGGAAATATCCTCCAGTTATTGTCAGTGAAAATATGGTTTATTTTATTAAGACGTTAGGAAGTTGTGGTCATTATATTAAATAAAAATTTTTAATCACGTTTTGAAAATCCTTCATCGGAAACTACTTTTTGGTGCTTATTTTTTCCCATTTTTCCGCAACTATGGCAGTTACTTACGGCATCGCTTGCCACGACATAGTTGACGCCAATTGCTAATAACTGCGACCGTGGCAGCTCAAATGCACTTAGCTTTCATTTACGATGGAATATCGAAAGCCGGAGTGAAAGTGTCATTGTTCCACCACTTGTATTTAGAAAAGTAGACAATAATTGTTTCAAACTGCTTCACCTTCAAGAAAGAGGAAACATTTTTATAGTTGAGTTACACATTTTAACAGACCCAGCTGTAGTGAGAATTGAACTTAAGTATTTAGCAGATGCCAGGTATTTAATCTGGACAAGAATAATGATCAAGAACAGTGACCTGATGAATGATGAAGAAGAATAATGACCATTTCAATAACGTCAAAATCATATAAAGTTCATACGTTGTTTTTCGAATAACGTTTGCATCTTAATAATGTCGGCTAAAAATCATTAATTACTATAACCACATCTGCTAAAGCGTTACTCTTTTCTGATCTCGGTTTTATAGCAGAGAGAGAAGCAAGAACTGAAGCAAATAAAATGTCTTTATAACTCCACTCGCTCGATATAGATTTGAGAACAGACGTAAATAATATATGACCAGTAAAACGAACACATTAAATTTTCATAAAATATATTTGACGTTTACTCATTGACTATTTTATTGCAACGTCGCTCCATTTAATCAAGATCTTTCAGTGGTATAAATTTGGCTGTCGCTAAATATATTTGTATGCCAGAAATGGCAATGATTATGCCACGGGCATTGCATGTTTTTTGTTTTGATACCTGTATTTACAACATAATCCACTTACATCTTGGTCAACCTTTTTTATCCTTCCACTGTTGGACACTGGCCTCCTTATAAAATGAGAGGGTTAAGGCCATAGTATGCTAGGCTGACCAAGTACGGATTGGCAGACTTTGTACACCTTAGAAAACATTTATTTTAGAAAACTCTAGTGTGCAGGGTTTGCTCACGTTTTCCTTCATCGTTGTAGCAAGTTATATTAACACTTAATCTCAAAATGCATTTTTTTACTATAAAACGTTATATGTTATTTATACAATATGGATGAATATGTTAAATAAAATCATCATCATGCTTCTAACTCGTATATAGTCTCCAAGGTCAATTCACTGTTAGATAACTATGTTTCTATGTGTGTAGTACTCACGCACAGAAAACTTAATAAACAAGGCTCGGGATGTGTAACTCCTTTACACACACATGCACACATGGACGTGTTTATATGCAAATTCTAACTGCAACTATGTAAATAACGAGTAAATCCCAAAAACGTTACTGAAAGCGCATTCACTGCAACTGCAGTGTCTTTTATCAATCGGAGTAATGTAGTGTCCTAACTAACGACCGCAAAGCACGACACTGAGAGAAATGCCATCTAGGAACGACATCGAACACGTTACTTTACTAACTAATCGTTTTATAAAACGTTTAATATTCAAATAGCTAAGTACCAATTGCTTAATAATTTGCTTCGTCCGTTTTATCATTCTGATAAAAATAATACTTAAATATGCCCATAACTACCTATTTATGGCAATGCATAAGTAGAGGTTTGCTTTACCTAGAGAATGTTGCTGGATGGTCTCAAGTGGGATCGCAACCATTGCATAATTATTAAGACAGTAACGAAGAGAAGTAATCAGAAGGATGATCTAGAAAAAGCTAGGAGTTTTTTCATTCAGCTTTGTTCAACCGTTCCACCATAAATAGTCAGGTACCTAGACTCTATGAATATACTCGTATTTATGGTAAACACATGAACAATAAACGAATAATATTATGTTATCATCGTCATCACAATCATAATTATCATTCGCCTGTCTTCGTCTGATGCTGGACATAGACCTCCCTCAATGAGCGCCATTGCGCCCTGTCCTAGCTAGCCGAATAACTTCTGCCTGCATCATTTCGCAGATCGTCTCAGTATTATATACATTGTACAAAACATTATATAAATGGTTAACATACTTATATTAATATAACATAAAACAAACCAATATAAGAGTTTTAATACAGTTACTGATTGCTTTCGTTACATGCAAAACATCACTTAATACATTCAAAATGTTAGCATAAAAACATGGAAACTCTTCGAACGGCTTATCAGAAGACAGAAAGCTCGGAAATACGTGAGACAGTGATTAATCACCGTACGATTCGAGGCGAAACGATGCGAAATTTACTTTTCATTGATAAACGGTAGGACGAAGAATGCATAATGTATGAATAATGTCGCGTATGTTACTTACGTAAGTGCTAAGATCTTGTTTGGATACGCTTCCCATGGGGATTGAAGATCATTTTTTTATATGTAAGTATGCAACTAACATCACGTCTGTAATCCCCGAAGAGGTAGGCAGAGGAGTGTAGTATATTCCCATGTTACTACTATTAATGAGTTGCACTGCTGACACTTGAATAATTACCGTATTTGAAAATGTTATTTAGTTGTTAAAAAACAAATTGCATTTAAATTAATGTCGTACCCATAAATATTGTTGTGGTACAACACAAACACGAGATGCTAAACCCAGATGTAATATTTAAGTTGCCGCGCATAATACCGTTGTACCAATGTTGTATTCTGCGTGTAAAGTCCCGTAGGAAATAAGAGTAATTCGACACAATACCGAGCGGCAGGTGAGAGAGGGAATTGTCGGAATTGCCAATAACACCGATGATTTATGTTCAAATATTATACGTACTTCTATTTTTTATTGTATAAAGGTAACGAGCGGACACCCACGTCGTCAGATTTAACGCCGAGTTTTTATTATATATGGGTTTGATTCACAGCCCACACTGGAACAGACTGGTGGTGTGGGAACCGGAGACTTCCAATTGAATTGTATTCAACGAAGCCCGGTATTGAAAATTAAAATGCTGGCTGTCAAATTAAAATCCACAGGTTAAAGAGAATCTTAGGCGTTTCATATAAAATGTATACGTGGTTAGCCCTGCCCACTAAATAAATACATTTATTGTAATAATGTATTACACTATTCAATTCACCACTAAGCACTTTATTGGGAGTGGTTAGTTTGATAGCTCCATTCGAAAACAGTAATTAAATAACTCTGCATGACAGGTACAATCAACAATAGATTATACGATTTCTAAACTTTCCCATGGTGTTGAGATTCCTTCTAAAATGCTGATCTGCAACTAATTGACCTTAGACGTTCAATTTTCATAAAAAATAGATCCTTCTTAAAAAATGTTAAGCGAACGAAAACGAACAACAGAGAAAAGGAAAAAGAAGGAGATAAAAAATACATAAATTATGTCTTAAACATAAATAGGTTGGTATAAAATATAATATACAACTTAAATATAGATATTTTATTGCAAAAAGGAATATCGGATGTTCTTCAAAATATCATGCACAATCAGGAAACTGTTATTAACGCATGTTTCATGCTTCGCAGAGTTACACGAGGATCGAATGAAGGGGAATTCTGAGAATCATTGATATGATATGTCTAAGAATATGGGAAGACGTATAATAACATAAATATCAATAACATATAACACATCTATGTATATTATTATAAATATTATATTATTTTAAAAAAATAGTCTGTATACAGTTTTAATGGCAATATTTAATATTCTCTTCAAGACTAAAAATATTTATACGAGACAAATAAAAATAACGTAAAAATATATGGATATAACAAAATTCAGTGATTCCATTTCTTTTTTCATATAGGTAATATTACGGTAATATAAGTTTTATTATACCGTTCTTTTCGTATAGGAGACTGTATAAACATATTATACGTCTAAGTACTAAAAACTTTAACATTCGCCCCTAATTAGGAGTATTAATGCTGGAGGGTAATTCATCTTGTATTAAAGTACCAATGTTAAAAAAAAAATACAAATCAAATTAATGTACACCAAGGCGAATGACATTTAAGCCAACAATGAAAAAAGTAGAGTTAAAAATATTAATTGCTCGTAATATGAATTCGTACGTTATTTTAATAGTTTCCTTTTAGTGGTAGACCACAAGAGTAGAGCGGCAAGCATTCCGCGAAGCGAGCGATATGCGACATCTGTTGCCCGTTTGTATGCCGCTGGTCGGCGGACAGAAAAGGGATTGAATAGTGCGTTAATTAATTAAATAATTAAAAATTTACTTATATTATTTGTGACGCTTTTTTGATGTTTTTTCGAAAGGCCCAGGACTGGAAGGAGTGGCGCCCATTAGGCGAGGCCTATGTCCAGCAGTGGACATCTAGAGACTGACGACGATAATGATGACGCGTTCTTGTTAACAAAACGTCAACCCTGATTTATACATTTCACCAAATGTACCGGTTTAACTCAGGTATGTTTTCAGAATATCCGGACTAATTTCGGATTTATTCCTGGTTGTTCTTGACGAGCTTCTGCCAATCGCACTGTGTCCGGGACTTAATTTATTCATGCATACTAGATAAATATACATACATATACTCAGCAATTTAACATATTTATAGATTATTTATGAAACGCTGTTGG
Organism: Parelbella ahira ahira; assembly: GCA_018244795.1. Lineage (NCBI taxonomy): Eukaryota > Metazoa > Arthropoda > Insecta > Lepidoptera > Hesperiidae > Parelbella > Parelbella ahira. The sequence goes on from DWME01003597.1 coordinate 16,646, forward strand.
AAAAATTATCACATAAAAATATTGTTTCATATAAAGTTTTATGCATTTAAAGTTTCCATTATATGTAAGTAGTTAAATTGGAAGACTAGTCAGTTCAGATTGCTTGCCATTATGTTTATCATTAATAACGCATATTGCCATATTTGTTCAATAGCTCTCATTATAACGTTCTTTGATATTTTCACAATTAAATTCAATAACATATTTTAAAAACATAAGAAATGTTTCAATGAGTTGATCATATGAAAAAATTTTAAACAGCCTTGAATTATTATTAAAAAAATATCAAATCTCTAAATACGATGAATTTTAAACATATAATGGCTTCGGATAAAAACAAAATTTTAATTTCGTAGGTATCTGTTAAAAATACTTAATAAATATACCATTGATATGGAAATTACTCCACGCTATTCGTAGCCACACAGTGAACGCCACGTTTAGGTTTTTTTACACTTTATTACAACGCATATTTTCGCTCGGATGCGTAGTCTTATTGATGTTTAAATGAATGAAGGGACAAGATTTTAAATATGGAATCGTTCCATGTTCTTATTGTAGCTTACTCATTTAAATCATATTTCTTTCGCTTTTTATATAACGTTTCGATTAAACAGCTTATTAGGACTGACAACGTTTTTGTAGGCCGTTTGAATGATGAAAATTATAAGTAGCCGCGCATAAATATTGAAAATATGATAATATAATTTTATTTTAACACAATGGTCCTTTGAGAAACGATGGCAAGAGACCCGATGGGATGATTTTAATACTGTGGAGTCTGGGGCGTCGCCTGGTATGGCACGTGACATGTGTCGATACGTTGGTCCCATCGCACGTCAGTAATAAGTAGGTACTGCTACGTATGCTGGAGCCGCTGCCGAAGGCGCCCAAACTCTCAAGCGTCTAGTGATTTTATGGTGAATTACATATTTACGGCGCTGGCAATGGAGACTCTGGTACCATGGTCTTCTGACACTAGAAAGTTTGTGAATAGAAATGTCGACCAAGCTAAGCGACACAAAAATATGGATCTAAACAAATAATCTTACCAAACTACACCATTAAACTCTATTTGAAAATATAAGACAACGGGATGATATTAAACATACATGATATTACAATAATTTTATCAAACTATACTATAGATTTGTACCCGATGTAGGGCAATAGGCTCACCTAATTTATGGGACGTAAAACGTAACTGGTGATACGTGGGAATATACTGTGCTCCTC
>DWME01003598.1:0-17880 GCA_018244795.1 Parelbella ahira ahira
ATGACCAAAGTCTGCCACATAGATTAGGTGTGATTTGGTAGACTTCACACGCTTTAGAAAAAGTTCTGGAAAACCCTAAAATGTGTCGGTTTCTAATAAATATATTCCTTGACCATCACTGCAAGTGAAATTTAATATTCAAATACATGACATATACATCATCTGTTGTTACTGCCAAATAGTATCATTACCTTGCCTTTTGATTCACCGCTTGGATCTGGTATGAGCTCAAACTGCCACAGTTTCACCGTCTTATCTCCCCCTCCGGTGTAGCAGCCGCGCTACAAACATATTTCATGTCTATTAGTTCTGAATGATTCCAGTACATAACAGCTCACATTCATATATTTGCGTGAACTCTGAATGACTTATATTTTAACAAATGAGTTTAATTATGTAAGAAATTTCTCGATTAATTATTAAGACCTATTTCAATCACATATTTCTCCAGTAACCTATTTCTTATACGAACTAATACAATTAAGAAAGTAAGATAGATACCAATGAATAAATCAATAAATTCAAAAATTAAAAAACACTGTTATTATAGTATCACGCCAGTTAACTTATGTAGCAGGAAAAGAGCGTCGAGTGCGAAATACCTGTATTCTTTCAAATCTTACGTTCTTCTTCTACATTCAAGACTGTTGACAAGAAATTTGAGCTTAAGAGAATTACCAGATCTGGAGTAAGACCGACGGCCGTGCAATTTGTGGAGTGTGCCGGGACCTGCTCCATAATGGTGGCAGCGGCTACATCGACCAGCAGCAGACTGCCGTCTGATACAGCCACCAGCGCGTGCCGGTCGCCGGGCGCAAAGCACGTACTCGTGGGCAGACCGCCCGGCATGGGGATGGTGCGGAGACAGGTCTGGCTACTCCTGTTGAGTAAAGAGCGACTTCCAAATTAATAATCCAGAAGTCTACAGATCTACGACCTGCACTTGTCCCGCGTTGCAGACTACCGCTTAGAACTTTTTCATCTTAAGCAGAGATCTACGTCCAACGGAAATAATACAGGTTTATAACAATAACCAATGAATAATTAGGGGTCGCTAAACAATGCCTGAGATCAGCCTTTGGTGCCTAGCATAATAAAATTCACAATGCAAATAAAAAAATTAATATAGTCTTCGAAAGCCAAACAGTACTGGAAAACATTTGTGTTCTTCCAATATTTTGCAGGAATGTGAAATTACCGGTTTTGATTAATATCGATGAGATTATCCAACGATAAAACGTTAAACATCTTACTATTAAATGTCTCGTGACATGAAATTGGTGGCGGAAAATAGTAATATACCAAATATAATACAATGACGTAACTGACCTGTTCCATAGTTTTATGGAGTCTGCGGACGCAGAAAGTATCGCCAAGTTGTCTGAACTGATCGCGAGGCATCGTGGCTCCTTCTGATGACCCGGTTGTGTGATTTGTTTTAGGCATTGAACTGTAAAGAAGTACATTAAACTTTATTTGTTACGTATTGATATCTTATTCTTACATATTACCATGTTGATTAGGTATTTGAATATAAATACCAAGTTCTTCTTCATGCTTAGATAATATAAGTTTTGGCTGTATATGTTCTTAACTTACCTTTCAAAAATTGGCGGGAAAATAAACGCAGGCGCCATAATGATAAATGAACAGAAAGTACCTAACGAGATTGAAGATACTAACAAGTCACGCGTTTTATGTGGTTGTCTTTGCTGATATTGTATTTGTTGAAGGTAGAAATAAATAAATATACACATATTATATTGTTTTGTGTACAGTGTATTTTATTCGCTTTTAATTCCCTTAATGAAAAGCATATTGGACGGATCGGCCCCATTGGGCAGTACTCGTAATTTTTGCTAGTATATAGAAAACGTTTATAGAAACAACTGTTATATAAATGTCAATAATACCTTCATTTCCCTCAGCTATCCTCAGACTGTGCAGCTCCACGGTGTTGTTAGCGAGCGTGACTCCCACGCGCAGCTCGCCCGTCGTGCCCAGGAGCAATGTAGTTGATTTAATTTTGGTTGTAAGTTTTACCGAAGACAGTCTACGTACTTCGTCTGACAGCGTAAGTTTCTCTGCTATGTCTGTCGCTTCGGGTTCCGCTTCACCACTCTCCTTTTGTTTTCTTTAAATATATACAAAAATGCTTAATTGCGTTTTAGGAACTTTTAGAAATACAGGTAAAAAAATAGACCAAAGCTCACTTGTCGTTACAAAGATACCGGCTGGAGGGTGTGTCAGCAGTTAGTGATGAATGTAGAAGAAGCACTTCAGGTCAATAAGGATATTGATATTTGACATTTGAAGTTCTCTGTCAGTCACGTAACAGACCTGTGGTGATTTTATAATAATAATACCTTACTTACGTTAATTTCTTCCGTTGTTTCTTTATACGTTTCGACATCCTCGCTTTAGCGTCTTCATCTGAGCAGAATGAAAACAATTCCAGCAGTGAGTCTGTCCCATAACAAGCGAGCACACTCTGTCCAGGATCCGCAGCCAGCCCCACGACACGACCCTTGCCGCCGCGGATCAATGTACCCAGTTGGGGGCATTGCAATACCTTGAAAGACAAAAACAATATTATTATTATTACTATATTGTTATGCCACCTGGCACGGTCCTTATATCCATAAAGGATCTCCTTTATGGGTATAAAGGACTCTCCAAACAAATGCGCAAAGTAATATTGTAAAGCCTACAGAGCTATCTTCAACTTCATCAGTTTCTTCCAATTTGACAATTTCCAACTCATGTGCCAGTTTCTCCTCCTCCTTGACCTTGTCTGTCCAGTTCAGTTTCCACACACGCAACTCCTGGTCCATGCTGCCTGTCACTAAATATCTTTCTTCCTTCATCAACACTGCTGACCATACCTTAAAATAAAGGTGAAAAGTAGATTAAGGATACATGTAACAACGTAATATCACGCCTGTAATGCCCGATGAGGTAGGCAGAGAAGTGTAGTACACTTCCATGGTTCACCAGTTACATTTACATAATATGTAATAGGTGGTGAGCCTATTGCCATACACCGGGCACAGATCCAAACTCTTGAGTTGTTAATAAAAATTCTAAATTAGAAAAATCAATAGTATCTGGACCCGGGATTTGAGTCCAGAACCTCCTGATCAGCCCTTGCAACGACTCAAGCAACAAGGCAGTTGAAGGATGCATGTGACCTTATATGTAGTGTGTACAACATATAATGTTATAATAATAATAATCATAATCGACCCATTAGTCATTCCACTGTTGGAATATGGGTTACCTCTCATATTGAGAGGGTTAAGGCCGTAGTCTGCCACACTGGCCAAGTGCGGGTTGGCAGACTTTACACACCTCAGAAAATATTTATATTATTTTATAAATTCTAAGGTGTGCAGGTTTCCTCACGATGTTTTTCTTCACTGTTAGCAAGTGATATTTAAATTTAAAACATACTTTTATAAAGAGGTGCGAGCCATCGATTTGAACCCAGGACCCCCGGAATGAGAGGCTGAATTCTTAACCACTGGGCTACCACTGCTTGTTGTATCTGCTTATATATCTTGTTATATCTTTGAATATTTATATGTATATAATATGTACAATTTCACTTACCATCAAGTAAGATTGTAGTGAAATAGGACCTTATTTAATTAATTATTTACTATTTATTGCACACCATAAACAGGCATAACACAGGGCGAACATAATGTCTAATGGTATTCTCCACCAGTCAACCCTTAGAAAATCATAAGACGAAAAATGAAAACGCAGGTGCATAAAAAAAGTTCAAAATTATGATGATCACTCTGCAGAGAATAGATAGTATTGGCATACTTGCTTTTTTAAATGAGCTGAGCTTTCACAATTTAAAAACAATAAGAACTTTCTCATAATTATTATTGACACAGAATTAGTTCAGGCCAAGTGTGTATCACTTCTCATCACACACATAGCCAATTATTGATGTACCAGATTATGTGATAATTCTTATCCATCAGCCAGCTTTGTCCTTTGAACACATCTACTACTGTCACTACCTTGTAGATTTGCTCAGCTATTCTACTTTGACTGTTTTCATCCTGGACACTAAATCTATAACTTTTCCCCCTTTACAGTTCACATTGCTTCAACTTTGTTATGATGGAAAATCTTAGGATGTTAAAAATCATAATCAACCCATTTATGGTTCTACTATTTAATCTTGGAAAAGGAATATAAACATACCACTTTAAAGAATACATGTATTATTAAAATGAAAAAATTACCATACCTCCATTTGATGACCGCCAAGTGTTTTGAAACAGTGCTTAGTTTCAATGTCCCAGAATTTGACAAAAGTATCCTTGGACGAGCTCACTATACAATTCCTCCCATTTATAAACAGCACACTGGTGATCGCTCCCTTGTGCCCACTGAAGCGAGCTACACCTTTCTCTGCAACTACATCCCACAAGATCACCTCTGTGTCCTGCAAATATAATAAATATTGCATTGTAAATTAACCTTATTCATGGTCAAGGTTTGATAATAAAGTAATGATATATATAGAGCTAACAACCAGACATCTTTACAGAAATATTTAGGAGATGTCCAGATTTATGGAAATCAGGATGATAAAAGAAATTCACAGCAAAATCATGAATTTTATGCTTAGGCTAATTAACTTCTTTATAATATATTTCAATTATATAAGCCAGTTAAATCAAATTAATTAAAAATTATTTGCTTGCCATGTTGGTCGAGTGGTAGCAAGCGTGACTGCCGATCCAGAGGTCCTGGGTTCAAACCATGGGTCAGGTGCTATTGGATTTGTCTAATTTTGAATTTCTAGTAGTGACTCAGAGTCTAGAATTGTGCCTGGTGTATAGCAATAGGCTCACCACCTCTTCCATAGGACTTAAATGGAACTGGTGAAATGTGGGAGTGTACTACACTCCTCTGTATACCCCTTCGGGGATTACTGACATTATGTTACATTTTTTTTAAATCAAAGTTATGAAACTGTACCATAAAGTAATACATATTTATTACATACTTTAGAACCTGAGACAATCCTATGGCCTTGTTCATCATACTGCAGGCAGGTGACTGCTGACTTGTGGCCAGCAAACACACACACCACCTCATTGTTGGTCAGCTCAAAAATATTAATGTTGCCATCAACATAGCCGACTGCTATATGATTGTTCGTTGGACTTGCAGCAATTTGTGACACAACTGTATTTTCTCCAGGTATCACTTGAGCCTGCAAAATTCAATTCAATGTTGATTTAATCTCTACACTGATATGTTTTACTGACTTTTAGCACTAGCCGCAAAGGATGTCTGCATATGTGTGAATATAATTACAAACTACTAAAATGAGTACATGACGAACAGTTGGCAATGTAAGTGGCCGGGATTATTAAAAAAGTTATTATAATATGAAGCTGCTGTATTCGGCCACAGTCAAAACTTAAGAAGGAGATAGGATGTAACAAAGTATCGTTATTAGAAGTTTATTTGCCTTTTCCCCGAGTCTCATGTCCCAAATAATAACATGTTCACAAGCACCGACAGCTATGTATCTTCCACTTATTCCGTTTAGTGACACATGAGTGCTGTTGCAATCCGGACTAACAATTATATTAAATGTGCCACTTGGCACATAACGTAAATACTGCTTGGTAAGACCCATTTTATTGCATTTAAAAAAATAGCCGTCAAATCACATGTGTACGGTGCGACCACATTGTTTTTTCATCTAAACATGACTATGTTGACATTGACATCTATATAGTCACACTGACATATTAGTACTGTCATATTAGTCTATGCCACTGTCTGTGTTTTTCAAATTACCAGATTGCATAAATGAAACCTTATATAAATTCCATACGTATCTAATTTACATTTACATTAACTTATAAATCGTATTTACATAGGATTTATCTCAACTAGCAATTTTTTTATTCTTTTAAAAGCAAAGTTGGGTAAATCTTCAGTTTTCTAAATCCTTAAAATCCAATGTACCAAGTCACATACACTTCTGTGATTAAAATTGCAAATTTGTCTTTGGTCTACATCAATTCATTGGTTTCGTTTCGACGTTTTCGACTCATAAATTTTATTGATTCCACTGATTTTGTATAACGCGCTACTGTTATCAATGTAATAAATAATAATCTTCTTTCAGCTTTTATGATATATATATTTTTTGAAGGTTCCTACTTAATTGAATTACTGTTATTTTTTAATCGGCCGTAGTACAAGACAGCCATCAGGTTATTATGTTACTCAACAAAACCAGGTTTATTGTTTTTCTTGTTGATCCAACGTGTCGGCCCTTATCCGTGTGTTTTGTTTATTTATTAAAATAACCGGTGGGCTTTGAACTGAAAATAATTTTATATTAATTTACAGGCTGGTAGGGTATACACATCGCTCTCGGAAGTGCAATATGGAGAGCAATTCCACGTCAGACATCGTAATTATAAGTGGCAATTCACACCCGGAGCTCGCGGATCTGATAGCGAAGTAACTTTCTTATCCTTTTTACTATAATCTTGAAGGTTATGTAGCAATAAAGGTTATACCAATAGTGTTGAATCTTGTAATGCTCTAACAAGATAATCATTTCATTTACAGTCGTTTAGGCGTACGCAAAGGAGGATGCACGGTGTACCACAAAACCAACAGGGAAACTATGGTGGAAATAGCAGACTCAATCCGTGGCAAGAACATTTACATTGTACAGACCGGCACTAAGTAGGTTCCCTGGCATCAAACATTTGCATTTAATATTTATATCATCAAGAATGAACTGAAGTGATAGCAGAAAAGGATCTTATAAATAATGTAGTTCTTTAGAACATCTGAATATGCAGTGTCCATTGTTGAGAGATTATTATAGCAAAATGTTGCAACTCATATGACAAAAGTTCTGCACAAGTCACATATATTGTGCTGGTCTTGAGTACTTCATTGGAACACCTTTTGTTTCCATATCATAATTTAGGTGATCATTGGTATCTTTGAGTTAAATGTACATTGGGAATAGCAGTATGATCATGGTCAGATGATGGCTATTGTATGTGTAACTGTGAGAGCAAATTTTCACTCCTTGGAGAGTACACGAAATGATGGGTTCACAATTTTTGTCAATACTTGTGATACCAATTACATATCTTGCCTACCCTGTGAAGAACCTGGTGATGTTTTAGTAATAATAACATAATAATATGTTGGAATCTATCTCAACATAAGTTGTTATAGAAATTTTCAGAACTCTTCAATCAGTCCTTGTACTGACAAAGTATATAAAAACTGATAAGAGCAACATACAATACAGTGTGATTCTCGGAACATGCTGAGTTACAATGTTATTGTATTATAAAGTAAACAACAATGAAAGGGTCTAGTTACCTTTCTAGATATTGAACAAAAATAGCTTTTAAAACTATTAGATGTAGGTATATATTGCCACCCAGTAATCATGAGAACATGTCATGTTCTGGTTGACAGGGGGGATGATCACATAATGTCCTAACATAGTCCATAGAGAAAACAATCTCTGACTGATCTCATGCCAACTTCAGTGTTATTTGAGATTCTAATTAGACATTTACAAATCAAAGCAATTTATTATTTTCCATTGATTAATTTGGTGCACATGCCAAATGCCATGCTTCTGATCAATAATCATGACAGTCATTATTAACACTAATTTGTTTTACCAAAAGGCTTGTTCATTATTGAGCTGAGGATACATATACAGTAGTATAAACATTGAAACATAGTATATGTATATGGAAACGCAACATCACGCCTGTAATCTTCGAAGGGTTAGGCAGAGGGGTGTAGTACACTCCCACGTGTCACCAGTTACCTTTAAGTCCCATGAAATAGATGGTGAGCCTATTGCCACACACGGCACCATTCCAGACTCTGAGTTACTACTAGAAATTCTAAATTAGAAAAATTCAATAGTACCCAACCCGGGATTGGCACCTAGGACCTCCCGATAGGCAGTCGCGCTTACAACCGCTAGACCAAAGAGGCAGTCAATATAAATAGTATATGTATAGTTTTCAGAAATTTTGTAACATACATTGTATCATCATCGTCATCATCAGCCTTTGGACATCCACTGCTGGATATAGGTCTCCCCACATATATATATTGTATACATGTATAGATTGGATTACTGGTCTTATTCATGGCCATCTCATTGAACGTTTTGCATATATAATGAGCTTTTAGTAATTGTATTAAAGCTTATATATTACACGTGGTTTTATTTGCAGGGATGTTAACAACAATATAATGGAACTATTAATTATGGCTTATGCTTGCAAAACTTCATCGGCTCGATCTATTGTGGGGGTTATTCCATACCTGCCATACAGTAAGCAGTGCAAAATGAGGAAACGAGGTTGCATTGTCACAAAGCTGCTTGCCAAAATGATGTGCAAATCTGGCTTAACTCACATCATCACAATGGATCTGCACCAGAAGGAGATCCAGGGTTTCTATGAATGTCCAGTGGATAATTTGAGAGCATCACCGTTCTTATTGCAGTATATTCAAGAAAGTGTAAGTTGTTTTATTACTGATTATTCTTATTTCATCTTGGATATAGCATGATATAATGCAGTAGTTATCATTAATAATGTAAAGTAATCGAAACAAAATAGGGTCAGTTTAAAATGTTCAAATAATTCCAAGTTTTATGACAAAATAACTCATACCTTAATAATCATTGATATGGTACAAGAACTTTAGGGTTTATGTCAAGTGGAAAGAACAGCAAGTGTGCTACAGAAAGTAAATGGATACCATTAATCTCAAGGATGCATTAATGATATGCTAATAACTACTGACAATTACTGTTCTTTCATATATGGATTTGACTTTAATGAGAAAAAAAGACAATATGCAACATTGGTTGCTTTTTGATAAAATGTGAAGAGACATGCAAAAATAATAATTGTAACTTGCATTAGAAATGTTTTGATACAATCAATGTTTTGAAATAGGTTGATATCACATGCCAGCAATTGAACTCATGTTTCTAGATTCTTATTGATCCCCAATTATTTAGGGGGTTAGTTATTCAACTCCATGTTATCCATAATATGTTGTGAGAAAACCCATAATTTATTATCATGTTTAGCTTCATACTGATAGATCTTATTTCTCTTATACTGATAGATCTTATTTGCATGTTGGCTTATCATAAAAACGGACATGTAAATTTCTATATATTGTTACAACACCTATTATGTACATTCAATTGGTTTTTTACAAACTGACTGTGATAATTTGACTATTATGTACTTCATTTATAATATTAAAGTACTTAGATGTAATATTAATGTCTACCAAGCCACATTTCATTAGTATGGCAGGCTAACCCTTCTCATACTGAAAGGCAATCCACATCCAACAGTGGTATAGAAAAAGTTTTGATGGTGATGATGAAAGCACTTATATCAAAATATGACCACAATCATAAATTTCCAGATTCCAGACTATCGTAATTCAGTAATAGTTGCTCGCAACCCTGGCTCTGCTAAAAAGGCGACATCGTACGCCGAGCGTCTGCGACTTGCCATCGCCGTGATCCACGGGGAGCAGAAGGAAGCCGAAAGTGATGAAGTGGACGGCCGCTACTCACCACCTTGCATTCCCAGGTAATATAATCATTTTATCTAAGCTGAATGGTTTGCAACTGTAAGTTACAACATAAACAATAGTTAGTAGTCTTAAGTTGTAAAAAATTGTGTACTCTCTGTTATGAATTACTAATTTATTATTAAATATCTCTTAAGTGTATGTAATCATGTATACACATGATTATTTGCGTAATATGATTATTTGCGTACCAGTTAACACACGTATGCTTTTTGGGATGGGTGTACATGATTACATATATTATGTACCATGATGAAGGATCTCGTATAGGTTGGAAACTAGTCGGGCCATCCCAAAAAGCATACGTGTGTTAACTGGTACGCAAATAATCATATTACTAATTAGATTAGATAAACTATGTAATGCTGTTTCTTTAATATTGAAGGAGTTTTAACAAGACAGCAAATACATTAGTGTCGACAGGTCGCGCACGATGGACGTGTCAGTGGGCGTGCCGGTGCATCCAGCCAAGGAAAAGCCTCCAATCAACGTGGTGGGAGATGTTGGCGGCAGGATAGCTATTATGGTGGTAGGTATTACATACTTAATACACCTAAGCATATGTTATAGAAGGTCCAGAACCGAAAGGAGTGGCGCCGATTAGGGAAGGCCTATGTCCAGCAGTGGACATCCAAAGGATAACAATGGTGTCATAGGTGTTAGATGCAAGAATTATCTGTTCATCTTGTAATCTCATTTAATATGCTGAGTATAGAATATAATTCAATTCATGTTTTATATTCTTTGCCATCATGCTCGAACCTTTACAGTTTGAATATTGAAATGAGCTTAAAGATAGGTCTGGACAACACTTGAACCATCTGATTTCCTCAAGATGTTTTCTTGGAACAATTTAGCAAGTGATATATAGTCTTTGAAAATGCATGTAACTTTAAGTCACAAGCTTGTATTAGAATTTGAATCTCAGACTCTGGGGTAGGAGGTTAAAACCTAAACTATTAGATGAATTATTACTTATTCACTTGCTCTGTCTATTTTGAAAACTTATGGCTGTATATGATGGCCCAAGACAGTATTATTATTTAGTTTTAATGAATATCATATTTCATAGATTGGTGTTTTTTAGGATGACATGATTGATGATGTACAATCGTTTGTCGCTGCTGCTGAAGTACTCAAAGAGTGTGGCGCTTACAAAATATACGTGCTAGCGACCCACGGGCTGCTGTCTTCCGACGCGCCTCGCCTCATCGAGAATTCGCCCATCGACGAGGTGGTGGTCACCAACACTGTACCGCATGAACTGCAGAAGATGCAATGCAACAAAATCAAGACAATCGACATATCAGTGCTTCTTAGTGAGGCCATCCGTCGCATTCACAACAAAGAGTCCATGTCCTACCTGTTCAAAAATGTTACACTCGAAGATTAAATACTAGAATTCCTTCTTCACCCTATAGCATATTGTGTGAGGTATGAGGTATACCATATTGTAAGATACAATGAATAGGTATTATGAAAAATGTATTTTTATAGTGTTATGGTTCATATATAAAAGTATTATGTTTTAATTTTAAATTGTGTTCACATTATATAATATTGTGTATGTGTAACTGTATGACATGTTCACATCATTGTATTAAGCTGGTTATTTCGGAGAATTAAATGTTATATAATGTAAACATATTTGTACTTCTGGGCAAAATTTTCTATTGTATTGCTAATCTCACTGTTCTTTATACATTTGTGTCCATAACGTAATGTTGTGGCATTCTGCCTGGAAAAGAATCTTTCAACGTACATGTCTGTTTCGTTATTATGTATGTGTATTAATGTTCTTAATATTTCTATTAATTGTCAGCTAAATAAATATACCTTCTAATGTACACACTGCTTAAGCATATCATCGAATTTAAGCATCTTAGAAGACTATTCATCAGTTGCTTTACAAATATGACGTATTTTTTGTAGCACCGCGCATTTAGTAATATTTACTGCTTATTCCGTTTTATGCTTTTTCTTGGAAACAATATCTGCATTTTTGTTTATTAATCCAATGATTACACATTTGCAATTTCAGTGACCTTTTAAGCTGTGATTAAAAGAAAATTATATAATTATGTAAAATCAAAAACATATAACTCTGTTACAAATTGTCCAAAGCTTTCATGAGTAATGTGTACTGTACAATTATAATATATATAAACTAGCGTAGAATAGATGGAAAGCCTATAATGTGTATTGTTTTGTTATAATGTACATTAATTCAATAAACATATTTGTGGCATGTTCCAGATGTTTTCTTTTGAACAATCTTTTCAACCATGAAAATTTAAAAGTATATTTACAAATGATTACTAATGTTAATTTTTTTATTTCGTTCCACCACTTCCCAAATTTGGTGAATTTTTCGTTGAAAATCGGTTTTTCGTTAGAGAATCATTATGACGTTTCTTCACGTATTTTACTCCTAAGATTCGGTAAAGAGAATCACCGTTAATTAATTTTGAATTTTGAGTACGTATTTGAAAAAAAATCAACAAAAACCAGTGACTGTCGTGGTTGTGCCGTAGATTAACTGTCTATGTGTAAGGCATAAACGTAAGTAACTACAATGCTAATGCATCGGCACAAATGTCAAATGTGCTTTGTCACAATGAAAAACAGCCGTATACTAAAACGAAGAAGCTAGGCAAGAAATTCGTGAATTTAATAGGGGCGCCAGTGTCTTGCACATTGCAACCCTATATAATACGACAAGAACGGTTTTGATACTTTGTTTATTTTTCAACTTTTGATTAATGTGCATATTGAGTGGTTTTGTAGGGTGCTATCATTATTAATCGCGGATGATCTCTATAGACTTCTGATTAATTATTATTGGCTTCTTCCCGCGAATTAGTTCTCATGAACCTGAGTAATATCATACAAAATCAAAAAGTCTTTCCAATGTATCTGTTCTGTAATTAAGGCACGAAGGATAACAAAAACAATACACACTGATATTTATATGGATAATGTTTATTTTATATGAACAATTTGTATTATTTAGAAAATTGAGAAAATACCTCTGTTTTTTTTGTCCTTTTATTGTAATTTGCTCTATACTACTGACAGATTTACCTCCAAAAATTAATTTTATTTGGAGGTGTACCCAATAAGTATTAACAAAAAGTATCAAAATTATACGAACGCGCTGTTTTGTCATTACATTTTATAAACATAACCTCAAATTCGTGGGTGGGCATTACAATGTAAATAAATAATCATTCTGAATTTTTATACATAATCGAACGTTAGAAAATAAAGGCCAAATCTGATTACTTAGTAAAATAATTCAGGACTCAGGACTTCAGGATTCAGGACTTTTTTGCCAAGCTATATGTTCGATCATCATGGTACTGAACACTGATCTATAGTTTATGGCTGAATTATATGTTATGTCATATGTTTTTGACAACGTTGGTTTAACGACAGCTACCATCAATCATGTGGGTTTTAGCTTTCAAACTGTTGTGGACAGAGGAGAGCTCATTGACGATATACACAATTGAAAATATTTCTCTTTTTCAAAGGAATATAACATAACTAAAACTCTATTACAATTTAATTTAATATTTCATCTTCATTGTTTCACAGTTATATTGTTTCTTTTATTATTCCATTACGCCAATCGCTTTCATAACCTGTGTTAACGACACCTTTATAAATTATGATGGTTATAAAAATGATTCGGTGGATATCTAAATCACGTTTAAGATCTCTTAATGTATACCAACGGCCATACAGCCGGAACATATTAAAATTAAATGAACGAGGAATGTATCAAGACATGTTCCCCAACACAGCTGCGTAAGTACAATTTAATAATATTGAAGAGCTACTAAGGTTATAAACGGCGATTAGACGGAGACACCTATTGCAATATTTGAGGACCAAATTTAGAAAATTACTCTATGAGTAAGACAAGATCAATGAGGAATCAGACAAGATTAACAATCTAGACAGAATAAGACAGCATTGTTTACCTAAATCCAAATGGATGCTGCTTCTAAAGTAGAAACTGTTCTGTGAATCGATTGCTTTTCTACTGCTCACACTGTTTGTAAGTAGAATCTTCATTGCAAACTTTAAAATTCTTTCTTTTGTCTAAATCATGATAATTATTATTTTCTAGGACTGAAATAATAGATTTGTTAAATAAGTCCCCACAATGTGTGTATGCTGGCTTTGACCCAACTGCAAACAGCTTGCATGTTGGGAATCTTCTAGTTATAATTAATCTCATACATTGGCAGAGAGGTGGTCACAAAGTTATTGCATTGGTAAGTTTAATTCATTTCCATTTTGTGTTTACTTAAAAGTTATGACAAGTGAGAGAATATACTAGTGTTTAAATATAGTTATATTAAAATTAAGATTGTATATTTAAGAAAACTTGGAGATATGATTTGTGATTGTAGACACAGAGCAGATAAATGTTACATTCTTCTACACAAATCAATTACAGATTAATTTAAAATTGATTATGTTGACTACATATCTACTTGTTATAAAATGTTCTTATTGAAAGTTATCAGTGTACTGATACATTACAATGTATTAAAGCTAGGAGGAGCTACAGGTCACATTGGTGATCCAAGTGGGAAAAGCACAGACCGGCTGGCATTAGGAACTGATATCATAAGAGAGAACATTGATTGCCTTAGGAAGAATCTAGAAACAGTATTCGAGAATCATAAGAAATACATATGGTCAGAGGACAAACTCAAGTTGAAACCTATAGAGTGAGTTAATATTTTACTTTCATTCTTATGATATTATCCAGTTTATGTATAGTCATTGCACAAATAACAGCTTTAACAAGATCATACTATATTCTTTGAATACATATGAGTCATGAGAACTTTGTCTACCAACAGACTGTTCTTGTAATCATCAAAATAACCTTAACAATTTAAATGTAACATCACACCTGTAATCCCCGAAGGAATAGGCAGAGGAGCATAGTACACTCCCACATTTTACCAGTTACATTTAAGTCCCATGGAATAGGTGGTGAGCCTATTACCATACACTGGGAACAGATCAAGACTCTAGAGTCACTAATAGAAGTTCTAAAGTAGAAAAATTCAATAGTAACTAACCCGGGATTTGAACCCAGGACCTCCCGATAGGCAGTCACACTTACAACCACTCAACCAACAAGTCAGTCAAATTAATTTACCAAAATTTTTATGTTCCAGGATAGTGAACAATGAGACATGGTACAGAGACATAAATTCTATACAGTTTGTTAGTGATATAGGTCGTAATTTTCGAATGGGCACAATGTTATTGAAACAAAGTGTACAAAACAGAATCAATTCTGAGGTTGGCATGAGTTTCACTGAGTTTGCTTACCAGATATTTCAAGCATATGACTGGCTGCATTTATTGAAAGCAAATGACTGCAGATTTCAGGTAATTTATTAAATATGAATAATAGTGAATTTTATTCTATGGTCAGCCCATTAACATATATATTTGTTTATTTGCTATGATTGTTTATAGACATTGACATAAGTGTATCTCAAATAGGATTATCTGATATTTTCAGAATAACATTCTATCAACAACCCGCCAAACCACCTGACTACACCTGACTAGTATGCTACACTGTTCCTTTAACTCCTTTAGCTTCAAGAGAGTGTTACTTCTAGGTTCCTTGGGAATTTTAATATCCCTTGGAATATGGAAGCTGGTCCTTCATAAATCCTTACAACATTCATTTTTTTCAGATAGGTGGAAGTGATCAGATGGGCAATATCAGTGCTGGACATGAACTAATTAGTAGGACTGCTAAACAACATGTATATGGTAAGTCAATAAATATCATTGAATGGTATGACAGGATAGCATTTGTATACTATCATGCCTGAAGAAAAAGTACATTTTAAGATGGAGCACATATGGCTCATGCCTCGAAAAAGCCTTTTACCCTCTACTTGAAGAGTCATTCCATAAATGTTCAGAAACAAAATCCGGTAAAACGCTTCACACCTTTCAATTTAACAATTGATCATTTGTACAAAGTTTATGTATAATGACATAATTTATCTTAACTTCAGGATTAACCCTGCCATTGGTCACTACCGAGGAAGGTGACAAGTTTGGCAAGTCTGCAGGAAATGCTTTATGGTTGGATCCAGTAAAAACTAGCCCATACAGCTTGTACCAGTATTTTATAAGAACCAAAGACTCTGATGTGGAGAGGTTGCTAAAATTGTTTACATTTTATAGTTTGGGGGAAATAAAAGATATAATGTTCAAACATAAGCAGCATCCTGAGCAGCGATACCCTCAAATGTGCTTAGCTGAACAGTTGACAACTTTAGTTCATGGAGGTATATATATATATCATTATTATTACATCACACCAGGTCTCAGAAAGGGAAGGTAGGGAGCACCAAGTGCTAAAAAACTGACCTTACCCAATGGGCTTCCCTCTATAATTATTAGTTACATATACATGTGTAAAAAAAATCTTTAATTGTAATTTTAAATACTTTAAAATAATTGGATTATATTTTATAACCATTATTGGAATGTCTTATGCATAACTTTTTTATACTTTGAAATAGATGTATGTATAATATAAAATTTGTTTTATTATTTCAGATGAAGGCCTGCAAAAAGCCCGTCAAGCAACAGATGCTATTTACAGCAAAGATGTGAAATCGCTGGTTTCTTTAAATTCAACGGATTTGGAACAAATGTTTGAAGGTGCGCCTGTGGTGCATTTAATGTTGTCACCGGGTATCACTGTGTTAGAAATCGGTTTGAAAGCAAAGTGTTTCGCTACTGAAAGTAAGTTTTTACCTAAAATGTGTATAAATGGATATAAATTAAAAAAAAACCTAACTTCACGTCCACAATCCCGCAATATTTTAGAAAAATCCAATAAATGCAATAATTTAGAAACATTCAATTGTACCCAACCCGGATTGGAACCCAGGTCTTCCCGATCCTCGGTTGCGCTTTGCTATCAGTTGCCCAATTAAGTAGTCAACATAAATTTATTTCATTTATGTATTATAATTCGTGCTAAATATATTGTATTTTTTTAGGTGATGCCGTCAGAATTATTCAAGCTGGCGGCTTCTATATAAATCATCAACGAATAAAGAAAATCGACGAGGTCATAACTCAGTCTGCCCACATATTGCCCAACTTGATCTCGTTACTTCGAGTTGGCAAACGGAATTACTATATTGTAAAATGGCAGACGTAACATTCAATAATAAATAAAAAAATAAATATATAGATCGTTAAAATAAAAGAGTTCATTAATTTTTGAATATAGTTATTATTACTTACAACAGAAGCTTGTATACTTGCAGTATATATAATAAAATGCATATCACATAAAACATCGTAAATACTACATAACATAGTTAAGCCTAAGGTAATAATATTCACTGAAACATAATGACGGATACAACTCATACAACTGATGAACTAAGTCGTAAATATCATAAAAATATGGCTATCGTCATACAACGCGACACGTTTGTGCACCACCCGCGGGCCCCGGGCTCCAATCTCCTAATATCACAATACTCCTTGCAGTACTAAGGCGTACAAAAAGTATAAAGCACATCTGCACTCGTCCGCATTACAAGCTGAATTGACGCAATGATATGTTTTCATGGAATAATGAGTTTTAGCTGGCCGATGTTACATGTGTCGACACGTGTTAAGGATGAACATGATACCTTGTTTCGATAGTTAATGTTTATAAAAATACTCTTTTGTGGATCGCGGAGCGTCCTGCCGTCGCGACATAAAGCTCATAAACACATCACAAAACTATAGTCTCAATATAGAATGTTAGCATCAGCATTGCTCAGTAAATGTATTAACTGGAATGTGTTAAACTGTCAATCGAAAGTTAACGACTGGCGACGAGAACGCTACGCGATGCCTAAGCGATTGATTACATCTGTACAAAAATAAATTATTTTACTCGCAAAAAATTACCGGGACGAACGACATCGCCTCGAAGCGCAGTACTATAAAAAACATTAAAGTCTCGACGAGAGTATAATACTATGCTCGCAGTCGTCGCGGCGGAGCGCTCGCTCGTCCGCTCCGAATCAGTCTGCACGGAGTCACCTCGTAAGTGTAACCGTAATACTAAACCAGGCGGGTCGGACTAGAGGTCGGTGCTCTCGTGCTGCGGCCCGGCGGTCGGGGCGGCGG